>JAHIAM010019467.1:0-16078 GCA_021605205.1 Aegilops longissima
GGGAACTCGTGCTTGAGTTGGTTTTCGTGTTTGGGGAGGAACAAGAAGGAGATGGGTGCAGGAATAAGTGGAGGAGGGCCGTGGGCCAGGCAGGCGCGCCCGGGGGTAGGCGCGCCCTCCACCTCGTGGCAGTGTGCAGCTCCCCCAGGTGATTTTGCACTATAAATCCTCAAATATTCTGAAAAACCATATGAAATTGGCATGGCATTCCGAGGACTTTTATTTTGGGGTATTTTTATATTGCATAGATAAATCGGAAGCAGACGAGAAAATACTATTTTACTTTATTTCAACTAAATAACGAGAAAGTATAAAGAGGTAAGGAAGTTTGTGCTTCTACTTTCATCCATCTCATGCTGATCAAAGGAATCAACTAACAAGGTTGATCGGTCTTGTTAACAAACTCATTCCGATTATCATGGAACGGAGAAATTTGAATAACACTATATTACCTCAGCGAGGATATGCATCCCTATAATAAGAATATCATATTTCTTCTTGGCAGAGGAAGAGGAAATTCAAAACCTCAAATATAATCGATGGAATTTTTCAATAGAGTTGATACTATGAACTTGAGGTTGTTTCCTCGGAAAGTGTACCGTGTGCTCATTACCATTAACATGAAAAGTGACATTGCCTTTGTTGCAATCAATAACAGCCCTGCGATATTCAGAAAAGGTCTTCCAAGAATAATAGACATACTATCGTCCTCGGAATATCAAGAATAACAAAGTCCGTTAAAATAGTAACGTTTGCAACCACAGCAGGCACATCCTCACAAATACCGGCAGGTATAGCAGTTGATTTATCACCATTTGCAAAGATATTTCAGGTGGTGTCAACTTATTCAAATCAAGTCTCGATATAAAGAGAGGCATAACTCTAACACGGCTCCAAGATCACATAAAGCGGTTTAACATAGTTTCTTTTAATGGAGCATGGTATAGTGGGTACTCTGGATCTCCAAGTTTCTTTGGTATTCCACCCTTAAAAGTGTAATTAGCAAGCATGGTGGAAATTTCAGCTTCGGTATCTTTCTCTTATTTGTAACAATATCTTTCATATATTTAGCATAAGTTCATTTTGAGCATATCGATCGATGCATACATAAAGATAGGTCTAATCATTTCAACAAAGCGCTCAAAATCCTCATCATACTTTTCTTGGATGGTTTGGGAGGAAAAGGCATGGGTTTCTGAACCCATGGTTCTCTTTCTTTACCATGTTTCCTAGCAACAAAGTCTCTTTTATCATAACGTTGATTCTTTGATTGTGGGTTATCAAGATCAACAGCATGTTCAACTTCTACATCATTATTATTACTAGGTTGAGCATCATCATGAACATCATCATTAACATTTTCACTAGGTTCATGTTCATTGCAGTTGTGTTTCAGCATCAGACATAGAGATATCATTTGGATTCTCAAGTGGTTCAGCAATAGGTTCACTAGAAGTTTGCAAAGTCCTATCATTTTTCTTTTTCTTCCTTTTATAAGAACTAGGTACATCAATATTATTTCTCTGACAATCTTGTTCAATTCTCTTAGGGTGGCCTTCAGGATACAAAGGTTCCTGAGTCATTCTACCAGTTCTAGCAGCCACTCTAACAGCATAATCATTTTTCTTACTATTCATCTCATCAAGCAACTCTTTTTGAGCTTTAAGTACTTGTTCCATTTGAGTGGTAACCATAGAAGCATGTTTGCTAACAAGTTTAAGTTCACCTTTAATATTAGCCATATAATCACCCAAGCGTTTAATCATATAAGCATCTTGTTTTAGTTGTCTACCAAAATAAGCATTGAAGTCTTCTTTCTTAAATATAAAGTTAGCAAACTCATCCAAGCTCTGACTGGCAATTTTAGTAGGAGGGATCTCAGCTTTATCATATCTATAGAGAATTTACCTTTACTACATAGCCGGGTTATCAAGATCAGGAGGTTCTTCAATGAGTAAAGGATTAAGATCATATATTTCTTCAACAGGCGGTAAATTAAGACCATGTATTTCTTCAATAGGAGGTAAATTCTTAACATTTTCAGCTTTAATACCTTTTTCTTTCATAGATTTCTTTGCCTCTTGCATGTCTTCGGGACTGAGAAATACAACACCTCTCTTCTTCGGAGTTGGTTTAGGGATAGGCTCAGTAATTGGAGCAGGAGCTGGCTCAGGAGGTGCCCAATTATTTTCATTTGTCAACATATTATTCAACAGAATTTTAGCTTCATCCGGCGTTCTTTCCCTGAAAAGAGAACCAGCACAACTATCCAGGTAATCTCTAGAAGCACCGGTTAGTCCATTATAAAAGATATCAAGTATTTCATTTTCTTAAGAGGATGATCGAGGCAAAGCATTAAGTAACTTGAAGCCTCCCCAAGCTTGTGGGAGCTCTCTTCTTCAATTGCACAAAGTTGTATATTTCCTTTAAGGCAGCTTGTTTCTTATGAGCAGGAAATATTTAGCGAAGTAATAAATCATATCACGGGACTACAGCAGGATCAAGAGAATTAAACCATATCCTAGCATCACCCTTTAAAGAAAACGGAAATATTTTAAGGATATAAAAGTAGCGAGATCTCTCATCATTAGTGAACAAGGTAGCTATATCATTTAATTTAGTAAGATGTGCCACAACAGTTTGATTCATAACCATGAAAAGGATCGATTCAACCAAAGTAATAATATCGGGATCAATAGAGAATTCATAATCCTTATCGGGAACACAAATAGGTGAAGTAGCAAAAGCGAGGTCAGGCCTCATTTTATCTCTAAGTGATTCTTTGTTCCATTTAGCTATTAACCTTCTAAGCTCATCGTTATCATTGCGAGGCTAAAACAATGAGCGAAGATTCCATATCAAAAAGATAATCCTCAGGAACAACAGGCCTATCCTCATCATCATTTTCATCAATATTATCAGATTCAATAACTTCTTTCTCTCTAGCCCTAGCAATTTGTTCATCAAGAAATTCACTGAGGGGCATAGTAGTATCAAGCATAGAAGTAGTTTCATCATAAGTATCATGCATAGCAGAAGTGGCATCATCAATAACATCGACATATCGAGCGAATAGCGAAGCAGGTTTAGGTGTGTAAACTTACTCATATGAAGGTGAATCAAGTGCAGAGCTAGATGGCAGTTCCTTACCTCCCCTTGTAGTTGAGGGATAAATTTTTGTCTTAAGCGTCTTTCAAGTTCTTCATAGTGTCCAGCAGATATAAATCCCAAGTGGCTCAAAGAATAGAGCTATGCTCCCGACATGGCGCTAGAAATTAGTCTTGATAACCCACAAGTGTAGGGATGCATAGCACTTTCGAGGTAGAGTATTCAACCCAAATTTATTGATTCGACACAAGGAGCCAAAGAATATTCTCAAGTATTAGCTGAGTTGTCAATTCAGCCACACTGGATAACTTAATATCTGCAACAAGGTATTTAGTAGCAAAGTAATATGATAGTAGTAGTATGATAGCAAAAATGTGAAGCAAAAGTAATATTTTGGTATTTTGTAATGATTATATGATGTAGCAGGAAAGTAAATAAGCGTAAACCAGTAGATGGAAAACTTCGTGAGGCATCGGATCGGTGATTGAAATTATGCGGATCACGGTTCATCATGTAATGATCATAACATAGGGTGACACAAAACTAGCTCCAATTCATCAATATAATGTAGGCATGTATCGAATATAGTCATACGTGCTTATGGAAAAGAACTTGCATGACATCTTTTGTCCTACCCTCCGTGGTAGCGGAGGTATGGAAACTAAGGGATATTAAGGCCTCCTTTTAATAGAGAACGGAACAAAGCATTAGCACATAGTGAATACATGAACTCCTCAAACTATGGTCATCACGGAGTGGTTTCGATTATTGTCACTTGGGTTGCGGATCATAACACATAGTAGGTGACTATAGACTTGCAAGATAGGATCAAGAACACACATATATTCATGAAAACATAATAGGTTCAGATCTGAAATCATGGCACTTGGGCCCTAGTGACAAGCATTAAGCATAGCAAAGTCATAGCAACATCAATCTCGAACATAGTGGATACTAGGGATCAAACCTAACAAAACTAACTTCGATTACATGATAGATCTCATCAACCCATCACCGTCCAACAAGCCTACGATGGAATTACTCACGCCATGGCGGTGAGCATCATGAAATTGGTGATGGAGGATGGTTGATGATGACAATGGCGGCGAATCCCCTCTCTGGAGCCCGAGCGGACTCGGATCAGCCCTCCGAGAGGTTTTAGGGCTTGGCGGCGGCTCCGTGTCGTAAAAGCGATGATTTCTTCTCTCGATTTTTTCTCTCCAGTAGATATATAGAGTTGGAGTTGGCGTCGGAGGGTCTCGGGGGCCCACGAGGTGAGGCGCACCCTGAGGCGCCCCCCCACCCTCGTGGACAGGTGTGGGCCCCTTGTCTTCATCTTTAGCGATGATTTTTATTATTTATTCTAAGATATTCCGTGGAGTTTGGTCATTCGAGAACTTTTGTTTTACGCACATAAAACAACATCATGGCAATTCTTTGGCAGCGTCGATCCGGGTTAGTTCCATTCAAATCATACAAGTTAGAGTCCAAAACAAGGGCAAAAGTGTTTGGAAAAGTAGATCTGACGGAGCGTATCATCCACTCCTCTTGAGAATAACCGCCCTAACATGGAAGATCACGGACAGCCCTAGTTGATACATGAGCTATTCGAGCATACAAAGCAGAATGTTTATTTGAAGGTTTAGAGTTTGGCACATACAAATCTACTTGGAGCAGCGGTAGATACCGTATATAGAGTAGGTATGGTGGACTCATATGGAAGAACTTTGGGGTTTATGGAATTGGATGCACAAGTAGTATTCCGCTTAGTACAAGTGAAGGCTAGCAAAAAGGCTGAGGCGACCAGCTAGAGGCGACAATAGTCATGAACATGCGTTAAAATTAATCAACACCGAATGCAAGCATTAGTAGGATATAATGCACCATGAACATAAATATCGTAGAGGCTATGTTTATTTTGTTTCAACTACATGCGTGAACATGTGCCAAGTCAAGCCACTCGAATCGTTCAAAGAGGATACCACCCTATCATACCACATCACAACCATTTTAATAGCATGTTGTGCATAAGGTAAACCATTATAAGCTCCTAGCTAATTAAGCATGGCACATGCAACTATAATCTCTAATTGTCATTGCAAACATGTTTATTCATAATAGGCTAAATCAGGGCGATGAACTAATCATATTTACAAAAACAAGAGAATTCGAGTTCATACCAGCTTTTCTCATCTCAATAAGTTCATCATATAATCATCATTATTGCCTTTCACTTGCCGCGACCGAATAGTGTGGATAATAATAATAGTGCGTGCATTGGACTAAGCTGGAATCTGCAAACATTCAATTCAAGAGAAGACAAGGTAATATGGGCTCTTTGTCGGATCAGCGATAATGCATATAAGAGCCACTTTAACATTTAAGTATGGTCTTCTCCTCTTGACCCCAAAGAAGAAGAAAAGAAATAAAACTATTTACATGGGAAAGCTCCCAACAAACAAAAGAAGAACGAGAAATATTTTTGGTTTTCTTTTTAATTACTACTACAAGCATGGAAAGTAAACTAATTAAAAGCTACAACTAATTTTTTTTGTTTTTCTTAAGGTTTATTAAACACACAAGAAGAAAGCATAAAAAGGAAAATAAACTAGCATGGATGATATAAACGAAAAGTTTGAGCACTGACAACTAGCAATGAGTGTGTGAACATGAATGTAATGTCGGTGAAAATCGTACTCCCCAAGCTTAGGCTTTTGGCTAAGTTGGTCTATATTACTGTGGCTTTGGCGGATATCAAAGTTGTGGCCGGGGTCGTCTTGAGATCAGCTGACTATTGCCTCATGATTTGCCGGAGGCGGGCCGTCTCCGTCCTCCTCTTATACTCGTCGCCTCCTCCTGGTTATAATATATCTCCCTTTTGCCCAGGAAGTCAAAAGCGGGGAGCCGGGGAGGCGGCGTGATAGGTGCATCGTCATCAAAGATTAGTCGGTATTGGAGGGCGATCGTTCCTCTCAACAAGCTATTTGACGAACCATGGCCTCATAATCTAAATAAATAGGAGGCAACTCAATATCATACTGCGTATGGGTATATCAAGAAAATTAGCTAGGCAGGTTGCATAAATTCCACCAAAGAAATCTCCATGAATACGATTATTATGCAACCTCGTTGCAGCGATAGCCCAGTAGCGTCGAGAAACGCTAAGATCGAGGCACACACATGTGACATGCTTCATCTTTACCATTAATGCATCTACCTATGAAGAGCAAAATAATGTATAGCAGGAAAATGAATGCTCCTATGGTAGCTTGTGTTATATCTCTAGATTCCCCACATTTATACTAGCAAGAAAATCTCTAAACTCAGATTTGCGAGGCTCACTAGTGCTGCCCCATTGTGGAAGTGTGGCGCCCTGATTCAATCGTACACTAATCATGCGCATAAATGTATGCGATCAAGATCGAGGACTCACGAGGAAGATATCACAACACAACTCTACAAATAAAATAAGTCATACAAGCATCATAATACAAGCCGAGGGCCTCGAGGGCTCGAATACAAGTGCTCGATCATAGGCGAGTCGTGAAGCAACAATATCTGAAACAGGACATAAGTTAAACAAGGTGCCATGAGATGGATAGCACAAAGCGGGATCTGAGATCGAAGAGGGCAGAGCCTCTGCACAGGATCCTCCTAGGTTACTCACAGTGCGTAAATCGGCGGGGCTGCGTAGTAGTAGGCACCTCCAGAGTAGTAATCGTCATCTGACGGTGGCGTCGCTCTGGGCTCCATCGTCTGGTTGCAGCAATCGAGTAGAGGTAGGGGGAAAGGGGGAACAAGGCAACAGTGAGTACTCATCAAAGTACTTCAAACAAGAACTACACTACATATGCATGGATATATGTGTAAAGGCCATATCGAGTGGGTGAGCTGCGGAATGCGAGAATAAGAGGGGATAGCTAGTCTTAACGAAGACTAACCACGGACACACAATCTGCAGCAGTGGAGGGACAATCTGAAGTCCTCAAGTAACATCACATAGCAATAATCCTACCAAGCAATCCCACTCATAACCACGGCGAGGCGACCACGGTTATATCGGCACTTGAAAGGGTGTGTTTTATCAAGTATCCGGTTCTAGTTGTCATAAGCTCAAGGTACAACTCCAAGTCGTCACATTCAAGAAGATCACGGCTATCCGAATAGATTAACTTCCTGCGAGGGTGCACCATCTTACCCAGCAGCTTGATCCCATTTGGCGGACACACTTTCTGGGTCATGCGGTCCAGCGGAAGATCAACACGTCATGGCCCACCTAGGCACAACTGAGAGAGGCCATGGCGGTCTAAACCTAAGCCTTGAAGTGCAGGCCCCGCATACTGAGCACACTTGCGTTGCGTCTGTGAGGCAGCAGACCTAGCCCATCAGGCGTTCGGTCCAATCCGTGGCGCCGCTCCGTCGTGACGTCTGAAGTGCCGATTGATACCACGGCAGCGGGATACCCATACCTACTCCCGCATAGATGGTTAGTGCGTATAAGCTTCGTAGCCAACTCAGATCAAATACCAAGACCTCGTTAAGCGTGTTAAGTAACATGAGCGCCCGAGCAGCCGAGCCCACCTCTCTCTAAGCGGTCTCAACCTGCCACGTCGCTCCGCCTCAAAGATCCACTACGGGTGCTCCATCGGCCGACCCGACTTTAGTCTCCACATGTATCATGTATAAGTATATAGTATATACCGTGATCAACTCCAGTGATCACGGCGATAGTATATCGCAACGGAGACGGACAAGAAAGTAGGGCCACAGATGAAAGTACTAGCATCCTATACTAAGCATATAGGATTGCGGTAAAGGTAACAACGAAGTTACAAGGACGAGGCTATCTTGCGGTATAGGAGTGTCTGAAAGCAGTAACATGCTATACTACTCTAATGCAAGCAGTGTAGATAAGAGTAAGCGATATCTGGTGATCAAGGGGGCTTGCTGGTTGCTGCAAGAGAGAGAATTAAATCAACAAGTAGTCGAGGCGGCGGTGATGTCGGTCTCGTAGTCTACCGGAGAAGAGAGGAAGAAACAATGAATACAAGGTAAGCAGATGCATATCGATGCATGACATGCCAAGAAGCGATGCTAGGCGTGCCCTAACGTGGTATGAGGAGTGCTTGGTTAGGGAAAACATCGGGAAGTTTTCCGGTTAGACGACGTCTGTCGAGACGGGCGAACGGAGAGGAAAGTTTGCAGAGTTCGATAGGTTAGGCGTGTGGTGGGCGAGCGGACTGCGTATCCGGATTAGTCTAAATCGTTCGAGCAACTTTCATGTTGAAAATATTTTAATCCGGATTACGGTTAAAAGATATGATTTTAAAAGATTTTATCTATTTACGGAATTTTATTAATTATTTAATTAATTTCGAAAATGCATTTATGACATCGACATGATGTCATCTTGGCGATCATCGATCAGCAGGGTTGACTGAGTCAACTCCTGACAGTGGGTCGCATGTCATTCTCATTATCTAATTAACCTAATCAAAGTTAATTAACCTTAGTTAATTAGGTTAATTAGTGATTAGGGTTAATTAATCGAAATTAATTAGATTAATTAATTACTTAATTAATTAATTAATTAATTAATTATAATTAGTTTCATTTAATTTTTATTCCTGTTTTAATAAAAACCGTCACGTGGAGGTGGGGCCCCATGTCATTGGCCGGAGGGGGCCATTGGAGCATCTTAGTGTCTTGAGGCGATACCGTGCAAACCGATGTCAGGCGAAGCGCGATTTAGCGCCCGTTAGGCATAAGCAAGAAGTCGAGGCCATGGCGGTAAAGCGCATAACCGCAGCAGTGGCCGGCATAGCGCCAGCCGTAGCGGCTGAAGCGGTGGGCAGCGTGGCCGAAGCGTCTGGGAGGAGTAAGCGAGCGCCGTCTTGAAACATGATGAAGTCGAAGCTGACGTAGAGGTGAAAAACGTCGGAAGGGTCGGAGATTCGGTGGCGAAGTCTGGCGCCGTTAAAGGCGGAGGCGATGTCGTGAGGAGAGAGGGAAGGGCAAGCGGCGGCAAAGTAGTCAGGGCGAGTCGGAACTCGGTCAGCCAGCGCCGTTCAGGAGAGGAGAGGAGAGAAGCAGAAGTGGCGTGACCCGGAGGTGAGGCGTGGCGCGAACAGTGCAGCGAGGCTCAGGCGTGGCCTTGAGTTCGGAGGAGGAACCACGGAGGCGAGCTCACAGAAGTCGCCCGGGTCTAGGGGCCAGCGCGGTGGAGGTGATGGAGTCGAGGCGAGGCGGGGAAGCGTCTTGGCGTCGAGGCGTCGGTTGGCGGGGAGGTCGGGGTCGAGCCCGTGGCGCCAGCCATAGGGGCGAGGAGGAGGAGGGACCAGGCGGTGGTGTAGAGGAGGAGGAGGGGGTTGAGGCGGTTGGTTGAGCGAGGGCCGCCAGCGAGTGAAGCCTTGAGGCGGGGTCCTCGCCCGATCTGAATCAGCGAGGGAAGGGTCGGGGTGGGGGCGAGAGTGGGGGGGCTGTCGGCTAGGGTTCCACCGACAGAGAGAAGTGGTTAAGTGGGGCGCCAGTTGGGCGGCCAAAGGAGAAATTGGGCGAGGTGAGGTGGATGGGGAGGGCTTGGCTGGGCAGGGGAGGCTGGCCCGGATGGGCGGGGGTTCCCTCCTCTTTTCTTCTTCTCTTTCTTTTCTATTATTATTTTCTTTTTCTGCTTTGTTTTAGTTTAATTAAAATGCCAAAACATTTTACAAAATTTGTGCACCCACCATAATTAGGTTTGCTATTTTAGACAACCCCGAACATTTTAGTTTTGGTTTTGAAACTTTTTATCGTTTGCTCTTGTTTTGAAATTGCTTTAGGCGGGTTGAATCAAGCGAGGTTTGGCACGATAACCGGGGTGTTTCTTGTTCATTAATCATCCGGGTGTTACAAATCTCCTCCACTGAAATCTCGTCCGAGATTTAGGAAGCGAAGGAAAGAGTCTTGGGGTATTCATCTCGAAGGCGATCCTCGCGTTCCCGGTAACCGTCTTGAGTGATTCGACCCTTTGGACTTTGAGAACTTGATAAGCCTACCGGCGTGTGCGGCGTTGACAGTGAGAATGCGGACGGATGCTCTTTATAGGAGAGGTCTGTTGCAATTCGAGCACTTCATGAATCCTTTGCCGGATTGGGTCCTTGAAGCGCGTCGGAGTTGGGACACGTGGAACACATCGTGAACACGAGAAAGGTTAACGGAAGCTCGAGTTGATAAGCCACTTTTCCGCCTTTCGAGAATAGTGAATGGGCCAATATGGCGAGGCTAACTTTCCCTTGATCCGGCGGTGAGCACCCTTCATTGGTGTAGCGAAGATAGGCCTTTTCGCCCGAGTTGATAGACCATGTCTTTGTGATAGCGGTCATAATTACTCTTTTGCGAGGTGAGCAGTCTTGAGATTCGCGAATAATGCGGACTTGTTCTTGACATGTTGGATAATATCCGGACCGAAGTGGGCGTTCCCGATTCGACCGAGTTCGGAGGGTTGGCACTTTCGTCCATATAACACTTGAAGGGGCCATCTTGAGACTAAGCTTGATAGCTATTATTATAAGAGAACTCAGCATCTGGAAGATTCCTCCCATTTCTTGCGAATGAAACGACACAAGCTCGAAGCATGTCTTGAGAATTTGGTTGACCGTTCAACTTGCCCTTGAGGCTGCGGATGAAGCAGCGATCTTGAAAGATAAATGAGTACCCATAGCTTCTTGAAAACTTGCGAGAATCTTGAAGTGAATAAGCTGCCACGGTCGAGCGATAACGGTGGAATACCGTGAAGTGAAACAATTCTGGACATATAGGCGTTGCCCGGTGGCTAGCGGTGATCGTTTCTTTGACCGCCGGAAAATGTGCAACTTTAGAAAGCGGTCAATGGCGACAAGAATAGCATCATTACCTTTCTGCGATTTGGGAAATCCGGTGGCGAAGTCCATTTCAACATGGTCCCATTTCCATTCAGGAATAGAGATAGGCTGCGAGTTCAGCGGGCCTTTGATGTTCTGCTTTGATCTGACGGCAAGCGTCACACTCGAAACATAGCGAGCAATGTCACCTTCATATTAGACCACGGAATCTCGGCGAATGTCTTGATACATCTTTGTACTGCGGGATGGATACATAGAGGCGTATCATGAGCTTCTTTCATTACCTTACGAGTCATATTCAGATTTTCCTTCTTACGGCACCACTAGGCGGCCTTTGAAGTACAAAGCGCCATCATCGGCAATAGTGAAGGATGAGGATTTCCTTTCTTGATGTCTTGCTTAATCTTGTAGACTTGAGTCAAATCCTGCATTGTCTTTATGGTGCCACGAGATCGGGTTCAACAGCGGTATAGAGGAACCACAGGGAACAACACGGAGATTCATCTTCGGAACTCGGGAGGAGGGGCGAAGTGCACGGAGGCACAATATGGAGGTTCACTTTCAGATTCTTCAACAAGTGGGGGCTGAACTTGGTGAACTGAAGGTGGTTCTTGATAAGACTTGCGGCTCAAGGCATCAGCCATTACATTAGCCTTGCTGGCGTATAGGAAATACCAAATCAAAATGCATAGCAGTCTCCATCCATCTCTGGCAGCGGAGGTTCAGGTGCTGGCTGGGTAAGCAGATACTTGAGACTTTGGTGGTCGGTGAAGATCTACATAGCGATTACGAGAAGGTAATGTCGCCTTTGCTTTAGCGCATGAATGACAATGACAAGTTCGAGGTCATGAACTGGTAGTTCTCCTCGTGAGGCATGCTTGACGAGATGCATAAGCAACCACTGCGCTCTTGCATTAGGACACCGCCTAATCCTTGGCGAAGCGTCGCGATAAATAATGAAGTCTTTCTTAGTATCGGGAGGAGCTATGGGCGGAAGTCAACTTGTCCTTGAGTGCACGGAAACTTTCGACATTTATCATCCATTGGAATTTGGCGCCCTTATACAGCAGGTTAGTCGGAGGCTGGCAATCTTGGAGAAGTTCTCGACGAATCGGCGGCAATAGTGGCGAGACGAAAAACCGACTTATGCGTTCTTGGAGGGTCAATCGAGAATAGCTGAACTCGTTCGGGTTGGCAACAATACCATCCTTAGAGATGACATGTCCAAGGTAGGTTACTTGAGGGCGAATTCACATTTGGAGAACTTGGCATAGAGTTGATGCTCTCGTAGCTTTTCGGCACAAAGGCGAAGATGTTGACATGTTCTTCTTCATTCTTGGAAAAGATCGGGATATCATCGGATAAACCACGACAAACTTGTCGAGGTAATGCATGAATATATAGTTCATCGGTGAGAGAAGGTGGCTGGAGCATTGGTTAAGCGAAAGACATGGCGGTGTACTCGTATGAACCATAACGAGTCACGAATGCGGTCTTGGGGATTTCCTCCTCACGAACCACGGATCTGGTGGTAACCCAACCTCAAGTCGAGTTTGAGAACAACGGCGAGCCAGCCAATTGATCATAAAGATCATTGATCAGGAAGAGGATACTTATTCGAATGGTAGCTTGATTTATAGGTGGTAGTCTTGGACCAATCGGTTTGTCCATCCTTCTTCTTGACAAAGAGAAGGTGCTCCCCAAGGTGAGCAACTTGGGTGAATGAAACCGCTTTGAAGAGATTTGTCGATTTCCTCCTTTAGCTCAAGGAGTTCATCTGGCGGCATCTTGTAGGGTAAACAGCTATAGGAGTGGTGCTGGTTTCAAGTCGATGGCGATTAAACAGCCCTAGCGAGGGATCCACAGAGTTCTTGAGGAAAGGCGTCTTGGAAATGCATAAGCAGCAGAATGTTTTCAATTCCCTCGAGGTGCGGCGTTCAATGCATTCAATGCATAGAGCCTTGCCTCGGCATCTTGAACAGAACGAGCATTGTAGCTTACTATTTCATCGGAAGGTGTAGCGGATGGGCCGGTCTTAGTGGCGCAAGCGATCGGCGCCGTATCGCTTTCAACAATCCATCCCCAAAATGAGGTCGATGTTAGGCGTCTTGAGGATAATGGGGGAGGCATAGAATTCCAGCCCTTGATTTCCACAGGGGCGTCGCGCCAACCATGGAGGTTTGACATTGTCCCAATGGGGTTTTACCACTACCGAAGAGTTCATCTCCTCACATAACGTCGTGCTTGTACAAAGTCTTGAGACATGAATGAATGCGATGCTCTGAATCGAATAAAGCAGATCTGAGTCTTGAATTCTGAGTGTACCCATCACGATGGCAGGCTGGTCTTGAGCCGTTCGGATCAACGTGGTTGGCTGAGCTTGCCCATAAGACTTGGCGGTCTTGTTCTTGGTCTGGGTGTTTCCACGACCAGGTTTCTTTGGAAGAACGGTGATTACGGTTCTGGTTGCATTCTCTATACGCAGTGCCACTGGTTGTCCACACTGAAGCACAAACCATTATTGGGAGTGGGAGCAGGGCTTGGGTGGTGGAGCTGGAAGCTTGGCTTTACGCTTAGTTGTAGGCGGGGCGAGGTGTAGCATAGTTACTGCCTTGAAGCGAGTGCATTGGTGGTACATCTTGTTGGGAATCCATATCTTGCAACCTGCGAGGCGGGCCGAAGATGAGCCCGTGTCACGCGTTCGCGTCTGTTAGAGCTCTGGTATTCCTGAGACCAGTTTCGACATTGATAGCTTTGTTCACCAAGGTGGCGAAATCAGCAAAGTCGTGCACTAGAAGTCGAGCTTGATGTCGACTTGAAGGCGTCACGGAACTTCTCATGTCTGCGTGCATCGGTTGCAATGTCCTCTTGACATAGCGAGACAAGTCCGGAACTCTGTTTGATAAACTAACGATCTTGTTGCCTTGGGTGAGGTTGCGGAACTCACGCTTCTTCGGTCCATGACCCTTGAGGATGAAGCGGGCACGGAAGGCAACTTGGAAGTCGGCGGTGATGAGTGTTCCAAGCTGGCGAAATCGCCGGTGGCTGTCCCACCATTGAGTTCTGGCTCCTTCAAGAAGAAGGATGCAAAGGTGACATAGTTGGCGGGGGCTACATCAGAGACTCCATCTCATAGGTGATGTCCGGAGGCGATCATCGACATCCGATGGCTGGGTTGAGCTGCGGTACCTGCTGGGGTTCGCGTATGAAATCCTGCGAGTTGTTCCGTTTGAGTCTTTGGTGCATATTGGGCGAGGAGGCTGAGCCATCATATTCTCCATGGTGGCGATTCATCTCGACTGTTGGATCATACCAGCCATGTACTCGAGGCGGTGGTGGGAAGTTGGCACCCGACCACGACCTGCTGGCCTAACCATCCTGCTATTATATACGAGGGTAGTTCAGCATTTGAGAAATTAAGCAAGAGGCAGGAATCATTCATGATGAAACATGCATAATAAGCGACATGATGGGAACTACATAGTAGTTGGCATATCTTACAAAGGAATCATGCATAGAGTTCGATACCTAGAGTCGATACATAGACTACTACATCATAGGCGTACAGCTTGGCTCATGGCGAATACATCAAACACTAACAAGCAAGTCTACATCGGTCCACAGCGATGCTGCGGAGGTATTGTATCACGAAAAGCTGGTAGTGCGGACGGTGGATAGTCCTCCCGTCGGTGACACAGGGCGCGGATACTCACGGTGCTGAATCCGGCGTCAGGTGGCGAAAAGGGCCAAGTCGGGGAGTAGCCTCCCACGTCGGCCAACGACACCTTAGGCATCACGGTCTGGCTGGGTAGATCGCGAGCAGCGGCACTCTCGGATCGGACAAAGGGTGCATCAGCGTCGAGCCGGTAGAGTCTTGGCGGGTGATGTACAACTTCGTGGCGAAAACTCGGTTAGCTCGATCCAGCCCATCGGCATGCGAACAAAGTTACGATGTTGGAAGAGCTCTCTGGTAACGATGGTGTAGGCAGCGATGTAGTAACCCTCCTCTCCAACATCGGGCCGATAGCAATGTGCTGAAGGGGAGGTGTCCAACTCTCGATACTACGCGCGAAGGCGTGTCGGCAGCATAAGACATACGTGGACTGCCATATCGATAGTTACTCCAACACCATGTGCGTTATGCGGCGATGAGTGGACTCGTACTCGAGAGTAGAGGTGGGCGATGGCGGCAGTCTTGCTCCTGGTTATAGTCTGGTACTCCTCATAGGCGGTGTACTCGGGGTGCGGCGATAACCAGATAGCTCATCATCTCGGCTAGCACATGGTGATCCGAGCACCAATAGCCGTCGTGTGGCGCATGACACTGCCTCGTGGGTTCCATCTGAAAACAAAGGCGTTTCAAAGGAGTCAAATAGCGGTGTGAAATTGCTCAAATACAATTCCAAAAACAACTAAGGCTATATCCAACTTTGGGGTGTATCTTAGTCACGGATCTAGTGATAGTTAGTAAAATCGTTTAACCGAGTAGAAGAGAGTTGAGTCGGAGTAAAGGTCGAGGAGTAAAAGATCCTAGTACCACCCGATGGCGGCGTGTGCCCATAAGACACACAGCCATGTTAGTAAAATTTTTGCAGCGTCTAGACTAAACTTGACCAAGGAGTTGGAAGGGGATTCTCTACGGCGATCGGCTCGATACCAACTTGTGGCGCCCCGATTCAATGGTACACTAATCATGCCGCAAATGTATGCGATCAAGATCGAGACTCACAGGAAGATATCACAACACAACTCTACAAATAAAATAAGTCATACAAGCATCATAATACAAGCCGGGGCCTCGAGGGCTCGAATACAAGTGCTCGATCATAGGCAGTCGTGGAAGCAACAATATCTGATCTGGACATAAGTTAAACAAGGTGCCATGAGATGGATAGCACAAATGGGATCTGGATCGAAGAGGAGCAGGCCTCTGCACAGGATCCTCTAGGTTACTCACTGAGTGATGCGTCGTCGGGCTGAACTGCGTAGTAGTAGGCACCTCCGGAGTAGTAGTAGTCATCGGCGGTGGCGTCAGCTCTGGGCTCCATCGTGCAGGTTGCAGACAATCGAGTAGAGGTAAGGGCAAAGGGAACAAAGGCAACCGTGAGTAC
>JAHIAM010019470.1:0-22871 GCA_021605205.1 Aegilops longissima
GACCCTTGCAGCGAGACGAGAGCCTTCGGCCCCATCGAACCCGTCGGCGAGGCCCACTAGTCGGCGGGCCCAGCGGTCGCGGAGAAAGGCGGACACGAGACGGATGCTGGGACCGCGCCCAGCGGATTCCATGTACCCCGAGTAGGCCTATAAACCCAGGTCATAGCGAGCATTTGGTGAAGGAGCTCATGACCCTCTCGGCTTGACTCTGCAAGACGACCGCGCCTATTAGGAAAACGCGCGGCGCGAGATGTTGGAGACACGCCGCCTTCAGCTTCGTCGGCCCCGAAAAAGCAGCAAGCATGAGGCGCTTGTCGAAGCCTACCGGCGTGAGATGGATCCGCAGCGTAGGCGGCTCGCCGGCCCGGCCCAGCCTAACCGCCTAAGCGGCGGTCCAACTGGGCGTAGCCATTGCCAACCTGTTGGGGCCAATCGCCAGTGTGCATACGCTGCGGAGAACATCCGCGCCGCCCGACAGCGGCGGACAAACTGGACAACCAGGTGAGGCGCCGCTGATGAGCGGCGAGTCCGGCAGCTCCTCGGCAGCGGCTGCGGCGAAGCAGGCGCTGCGCCTGAGCGCTTCTAGCGACAATCTGACGACCTGCCTCCCGCCCGAGATCAAAGCGCGGCGTCTCGGACACCGGTGGCGGTGTTCGAGAAAAAAACAGAGATACAGCTGTATCGCACGATCGGACTCACATCTCCCAGCGCGACCGGGGCGGCCGCCCAGAAGCGATGAAAGCGGCGGGGCGACTATCTGCCTCCTCCTCCTGCAAAAGAAAAGCGAGTCCCCGCCACCGTCGAGCATCCGACTCTCGGCGACCGCCTTGCGCCGAGAGAGTCGGAGCAGCGCCCGCCACCGGATCGACCGACTCCACCGATCCTGGCGTGGAAGAATAGGGCGAGTTAGGTCCGCCCTGTTTGGACCTCGCATCCGAGGCGAGCCCTTTCCGAGAGGTTCACGCTCCCGAGATACACCCAAGTACACGGCTCCGTAAAGCGGAAGGCGCTGATCGACTACTCCACGGCCGTCAACATAGCGAATGGCAACAAGCGTGTTGCCATAAAGTATGTTCGCTCATGCTCGGGGCATGGGCGGACATGGTTGAACAACTGAAGCCCGCATCATCAACAGCTGGGTCGACTTCACGAAGCCTTTGTCCGCAACTTCACAAGCGCATTACAAGCGACCTCCCAAGCCTCGCCAGACTTTCCTTGTGCGTGCAAGGCCCCAGAGTCGACTCACGACTACCTCACGCGTGGGCCAAGCTTGAGAACTCCTGCGGGCGTGCACGAGTGCAAGCTATCGAGTACTTCACCGCTGGAGTGCGGAGAGGCACCCTCCTCAAGCACAAGCTCCTGCGGCAGGCGGAGACCCTCGGCGAGCTGCTGATCATAGCAGACAAATGCGCTCTGGCCGACTCCTCCATGAAAGGCGGAGGTTGAAGTTAGTCCGACCAGCAAAGTGGCTCCTCGAGGCTCCCGAACTCGCTGGAGACACGTCGGAGGCAACAACAGAATGATCCTGGCGCAAGGCCCCCGGCCCGGCTTCTAGCAGCCGGCGGTTCGACTGATCGAAGACCAGGCGCGGAGGGCAGCCACGATAGCGACGAAAGGTGGCAAGTCAACTGGTTGCGGCCTTCTCTTCTGAGCAGGACTCTAGATGGTCCTACAAGTTCCATAGCGGCCTGAGCCGTAAAACCACACCACCGGAAGTGCCCTTGGCTCACCGGGATCGCCAAGAGGCGGCCTCCTGCCTCCCCCTTTCTTTGAGCCGCCGCCTCCACCCCGCCCGGCAACGGCTGTCGAGCCGATCGGCGCGATGCAAACGAGTACCAGAAGAGCACGGAGCCTATGTGGTGTTCACCAATGTGGCCGACGATCGGCGCAGCGATGCGGCTGGCACAAGGTGAATCTGATGCATCGGATACTCGAGTTCATGCACTAGTCGAGAGGCCCTATCGGTTGGAGCGAGCTGATCACCTAGAGGTGATGCAGTCGAGGCTCCTCGCCCTGGTCTTGGGAGCCACCCTTGCCGGATAAGCGGACGCTCGCTTCTGTGAGTCTTGATAGAAGCGAGGCGATAGCATCAACATCTGTATAAGGACATGATGGAGAAGTTAGGAATCAAGCAAAGACAGCTTGAGCAGCGGTTGTGTTCCGCGGCATTGTGCACAGCCTTTCCTGCTCACCGATCGGCAAGATCGATAGATGTCCTCTTTGGGGACAAAGTCATTTCGGCGAGAGCGTTTGGTTGAAGTGGTGGACCTCGTCCGTATCATGCTCTTGGCCGACCGCTTTGGCCAAGTTCATGGTGTCCCCACTCGCCTACCTCAAGATGGATCCGGGTTCAAGGGATTGGAGCCGGACTCGAAATCTCGCTTCTTTGAAAGCGTCGGCTAGCGGAGTCCACAGTGATCGAGCTAAGCGGCTTCTTGATCGGGTTTGGCGATGGCCAAGCAGTTCGCTCAACCCCAAAATGGTAAGGGCCGTTCAAGCCCGGCCAAAGCGAAGAAATACCCTTGGACGGAGCACCGAAGAGTCGTTCATGGGTGCAAACCTTGCCAAATAGGAAAACAGCTGTGATTTCCTCCGTGAGAATCGGGACATTTATGGTCCCTAAAGACATGCCCGGGTGTCTGGGGAGTTGCCGAGCACAAGTTACATGTCCGATCCGATGTGAACCGTCGGCCAGCCCTTGCGCCGCTGTCGGAAGAAGAAGAAGGTTGTTGGAAAGAGATAGCCCGACTCCTAGTGGCCGGTTTAATTATGGAAGTGTTCTTTCGAATGGTTAGAAACCGGTCTGTTGGAAAAGAACAAGCGATGGCGGATGTTATTGACTACCAAACCTCAACAAAGCTCCCCAAGGACCCGTTAAATCGCAAAATTGACGGTGATAGACTCCCGGGGATCGGTGTTGAGCTTCTTAGATGCATATTGGGAATCACCCGGATCAAAATGAACCCTTTGGTTGGCGAAACCGCCTTCATCAGGTTTGGGTTCGCTCGACCATGGCGTTCGGAATGCGGCGCCACCTTTCAGCGTTGCATTGCATGCATAAAAGGCGGAAGCGAGGACCTCTTTGGAAGACCTTAAAAACCTTTGAGAACTGGCGATTCGGATCAAGCTCAACCCGAAATGCGTCTTGGTTACCGGGGCCAACTCCTTGGTTTCTGGTCTTGAGCAGCGGCAAAGTCAACCCCGGAAATCAAGGCCCGAGGCGATGGAACTACCCGCCGCTAGATGTGCAAAAGTTCCCGGTCTTGGCGCCCCGCCGATTCATCGTGGTTGGTGAAACCCCTCTTTTTCAGTTGAAAACACACCCCGTTTGGCCCCCGACTCTAAAACCCAGCCCGGATTGCCGCCAGGGGAAAAGGAAAAGGGGCAAAAAGGGCGCTACTTCCGAGACGTTATTACGAATCTTGCGACCTCCAAAGGGAACTAACTACGGGTGTTGGGTGCACTTTCCAAGAAGTTGAAGCCTTATTTTCAAAATCCAATCGTGGTTTTGCCCCTGGGAGATCATCGGGCCGAATGTTGGCGAGTGGAAAATGGGCCATAACGGCCCCTCACCATCTATTACCAGCCCCCGGGCCATCAAGAAGCCTTGGCCCCCGTCGTGGGCGAGACCCGTCTCCCTTGGCCCGACTCCACCCATTGGCGGATGCATTTGATGGCTCCAAGATCGACCCGGGGGGCGTTTCCTCCTTCCCCAAAGGCAAGCTCAAGTATCCTGCCGAATCCATTTCGCCGCCTCCAACAACGTCGCCCGATTGGGTTTCAATCTGCTTGCCAAAGAACTTGGGCGGATCGTGTTATGGCGACTCCGACTTGGTGTCCGGTCATCTGGCGATTGGAGCTAAAGATGCAAACATGGCGGCTACCGTTTCCTTTGCAACCTTCGGTGGATATTTTGAGGTGCGAGTTCCTTCATGTGCCAAGAAATAAACGAAGCGGAAACAGCACGAATCGGCTCCACCCGGCAATACCATCCGGTCGCCCCGCCTCCTCAAGCCATCTCAATCCTTCACGGAATCAGATTCCATTTTGTGGCGCCCTGAAGGGATCCACTCCCTCAAAGGCCACGAGAATTCTTGAGATGGCTCCAAGAATGCATGATCGGCCGGCCGGGGACTTGAGAACTGGCCGGGGGTGCAACCGTTGCCCAGCCAGCCGGGGTGCACGGTCGGCCAGGGGACTTCATCAATCCAATGCGCGGACTCCGGCCCGTGCCTCCCAACCGCCCTTGTCCAAGTAGCATCTTGGGTTGAAAAAAGCACCCTCACGGGGCCCATCTTGAAGTTCTAGTGGGGAGCTACCACCCGGGAAATCTTGGCTCGGCAAGTACGCGCCCGGCAGCCCACCAATCCGAGGGTTGGTGGCGGCGTTCGGTGTCTACCGGTTCGTCGAGCGACAAGGGCGATTCTAAGACATTCATCAAAGGTCGGACCTCGGCCTCAAGAGCACTTCCCGCCCGCCTTCGGTTTCTTGGCCAACTGCCCTAGAAAGGGAAGGAATTAGTGCAAAAATGCAAGGGTGCGGATGTTCGCTCCAAGCCGTTCAGCTAACTTCCGCCTCAAGACTATCCCCATCTTTGGCCTTTTTTGGGGCTGGACATGGTGGACCATTCAAAGAACAGGTGGCTAACTCATTTACTTGTCGGTGGACAAGTTCACCAAAATGGATAAGTAAAGCCCATCAAAAGTTGAATGGTCCAAGCTCGTGACTTTCATCGCCGACATCACGACTCGGCGTACCACAACATCATCGACAATGGCAAATTTTGCCAAAGCGGCCATTCTCGCGACACAAGGCATCCATGGATTTAGGCGTCCGTTGCCCATCCACATCAAACACCAGGTGGGCGAGCAAGCGGCCTCATCACTGCGGCATCAAGCCTCTGGTGAACCCTTTGGAAGCGTTCGGCTGTGTTGATGAGTTGCCGACCATCCTCTAGAGTTTGCATGCGACTCCAAACAAGTCAAGCGCTCAACCCTTCTTCCTCGTCTACGGTGTTGAAGCCGTCATCCCCTAACGGACATAGGAGTTCGACTCCCGAGTCACCATGTACCCGAGGAGAGCGAAAACCGTCAAGGCGGCGTCGATCTGTTGGAAGAGGGCATTGTTGACTTTCGGCCGGTCCAGCATCTACCACCACTGCGCGCTACTACAAGGAAGGTCGGGGAGTTCTTTCCAAGAGGTGACCTTGTCTCTGATCCGGCGAACACGGCCATCGTATCGGCGCCTTGGAAAGCCCCTTCATTATCGACAAAGTCTGACAGGACTCCTACTACGTCGGCCTTGAAGCCGAACCGCAAAGAGGGCGACTCGGCAAAGGCGGCGGCCATGGAATACAAATCTTCTCCGAAGATTTTACAGTGTCATATGTACCATGCTACCTTTTGTGTTAAAGTACCAAGACTTGCGCCCCCCAAGGCGAGCTCGGACTCTCTTTTATTATCCTTATGATAAGAGTTATGCCTTAGTATGTTACTCTCTGTTATGTACGCTTGCGGTTTACTAGTTGACCTGGGGACTTGCTGCCTCGCTATGGAATGCTTCCTGCGATCGGACAAGTAGTGTGTGGCGCCTAAGCCGTCTCTGTCGAAGCGCCTCATGAGGGCTTTAGTGGGTGGAGTAAGGAAGAATGGGCCCACATGAAAAATAGCTAAGGACCCAAAGCATAAACATAGCTAAGCCGTCTTCCACCTCTCTTTAAAGCCAACTCTTGAGTAGGCGGCTTGCCTTTCTATCCAACTTGTTAAAGACTCTAAAAAATGGCCAAGTACTTGCCTTCCCAAGAGTAGCCAACACTTGATCAAGCGGATCCATGAGCGGTTGTCCGCTGGCAAGGCAGCGACTAAGGAAGGCCAAGGAAAAATCCATAGGAGCAATGAGCAAAAGATAAATTAGGATAAATATTTACATGCATAGGCCCTTGGCGAATCTTCAGAAATTCAAAATACACCCAGGTGGAATTGTCGAATCAACAAGTTTTCAAAGACTATTAAAGCAGATAAAATAAAGCGGGGCGGCAGCCTAGGAGCGAGATGGGTTTGGAGGCGGAGGAGGCAGCGGTGTCGAGGCGCCAGGCGGCCGGCATCTTAAGCAGTCATCTCCGGCGCCCGGTCGAGCGCAGCTTCGTTCGGAGGCCTTGGTCGGCTGAGGCTGGTCGCCCGCTCCGTCTTCTGGCCCTCCGTCTCACCTCCGTCCTCCGCCTCACCTTCCTCCTCCGGCGGAGCGATCACCTCCCAGTCCTCATCATAATCAGGTTCATCCCGAACCCTCGGGGCGCTTCCCGCCGTCCTCAGCCTGCCGAGGGCGAATGCGTGTCCGTGTAGTCGGTGATGCGCCCGCCTCAATGAGGTGTCTTCCGCCAGCAGCTCGATTATTCCTCGGCCGAACGGCCAGCGGTCAATCCAGCCCTAGATACCACGCCAGGAATTCCAAGGCCGGGCGCTCCGGCCGGGCCGGAACCTCGAGCCTCAAGGCGGCCGGCGACCTCGGCCGTCGGCGGTCCATTGGGAAGTCGTGAAACGACATGTCGCCCCAGGGCAGCGTCGCTGGCGCCGACCGTTGGCGGGCACATCCGATGGGCGGCGCGAGCGAGCCTCGATACTCGAAGCTGCTCGTCAGGGTCAGGAGGCGTTGCAGCAATCTCGCGCCATTGCCCTCCGGCTCGCGATCAGCCTCGATGAAGCGATTGGCCGCTGCGTATGACCGGGAAGAAGTCTGCCAAAGCGAAAAAAGCAAGTCAAAAATCAGGAGCCAGCCCGACCTTAGTCGGTGGCTCAAAGAAAAGTAAAAACTCACCGCCGGCGATGTCCTCGATTTCATGGCGGAGGTCATTTGTGCCTCCTTGTCGATCCGGGAGGGCTTCGCTTCGAACTCGGCCGGAGGCAGCCTCTTTCTTCTCCGCCTCATCCTGCGCCTTCTTAAGCAGCTCCCTTTGCTCCTTGCGTAGCTAACAGGTCACGCTACGTGGCGAGCTTTGCACTCCTCCCCTTGGCATGCAAAGCGGTGTCCGCCCAGGTGGCGTCGGAGAGTGGCGTTGGCCTCGAAGAATAAAAAGGAAAGGGCGTTAAAGTCATCAACTAAGAAGGTTACTTGGGAAGATCCGGCCCGCTCGTGATCGGCCGAATCTCGAGGACTACAGCCGCGTGTCGCCAGGCCATGAAAGAAGAAAGGCGACTCACCCGGCTCCTCGACCGTCGGGTTCCTGCCCAGCTCCTCAACATTGCGGTTGAAGGCGGTGAAGCGGAGGTTGTGATACTCTGTGATAAGCATTTGAACAAAGGTAAATATTTAAATTCACGGATGGAGTTCGAGCCTCCTGCTTTCGGCCGACCGAAACTCGGGGACTACACCCGATGGAGTGCGCTGGCCGCCGAAGAAAGAACAAAAAAACTCAAAGAAAACATACCCGAGCGGCGGCCGCGGATCATATGGTGCAGTTTTGGATGGCGTCGCCCTCGGCTCAACCGCGGAAACGTCGAAGCGCTGGTTCGCGGGCTGTGCCGCCTCCTCGCACCCACCGGGCGGCGCTTTCGCCTCGGCGTCGGGATGGCAAGCTGGCGGCCCGGTCTCAAAGGGTGTGGCGCCAAATCGCCTTCTCAAAACGGCGGCGCTGGCGGCGACTTGAAGGCAACCGTACGGCCTCGTCTTGATCGGCGGCACGGCGGGTCTGCCTGTTTTACTCGCCGCTCAGCGGCGGCGGGCGGTGGTGGCGGCATGGCGTGCCGACATGGAGCCTGCCGCCTTCCTTCTCCATGATGGTGCTGCCCGGCTCCCATCGATCTGCCCGTGAACAGGCGGCGGCGCCGGCTCAGCGGGGTGACAGCGCGCCCGATTGGGCCTTGCGGCCTCCTCGGCTCGCCGCTTCGCGCGGCCGGCCTCATCCCTTCCGGCTGGGCGAGCCGCCCTTCCGACCTCCGCCTTGTCGAGCAGGCGGCCTCCTCCTCGCGCTTCTCTGCGCATTCGCTCCGTCGCCTCCGGGTCGGCGGCGGGTCAATCCGCCGAGTAGTGGCGGCGTCTCTTGACCCCATGCGGGGCGGCGACCCTCTCTAAAGTAAGGGCCCGATGCGAGAAGGCGTGTAAAAGATTTGGACAAGATTCACGGGAAAACAAGACAAAGCGGAAGACTTCGCGGAGACGTGGGGCTTTTCACTTCCTTGCGGAAGCGGTTGGCCTTCGACCGCCTCTTCCCGCTTAGCGGCGTCGTCCGTTGAACTTCTTGACCGGCCGCCAAGCAAGCTCGGCCCGGCCGCGCTTCTTCCGCCGCCTCGGCCACCCAAGCGGCGGAGGAACTCGTCTTTCGGCGGCCGACCGGTTGGCGGCAGGCGACTTCCCGCCATCATCTTGAGGCCGGTCGGCAAAAGTAGCCAGGCTGAAGTCGTCTCCTCCTCCTCCTCCTTGGCGTTGGCCTCCCCGCCCGCCCCTAAGTCGGGTCGTCGATGTCGCTCTCCGGGTCGAGGACAAACTCACGCCGACCCGTGGTGCTGAAATCTGCATGAGGGGCTCTAACTCGAAAAAACCAAAAAGATCGAGGTCGGATTATTGAAAAAGCGAAGAGGAAGAGATGACTTGCTTGAGGGGGTTGGCGCCGCGACAGCTCCTTGCCGAACTGCCAATCCGCCATGAGATTGCAGTTCGCAATTAATCCGTGTCCGCCACCTCGCGTGGGGCATGTCCTTGGAGCACAGCCGGGGTCCGGTGGCGCTTCGGCCAGATCATATGAAATTGGCCTCGGGCGGAAGGACTCGGCGCCCTGACGGCCAGGTCAGCCCGGTCAAGCCCCATTGCGTCGGCCCGAATCATGCAGCGGCCCGGCACCAGCGAAGTCGGCGTCTGGCCGGTGGGACCAGTGAGAACCTCCCGCTAATCGCCGGCTAAAGCGGCCAGTTGACCGTGTATCGGGCGATGTTCTTCACATAGAAATAGGATCGCTGCCACATCTTCACCGTCTTGATCAGCGGAGCGGTGGGGAGCGGTTATCGGCCACCGATCTCCGCGCCGCGATGAAGGTGCCGCCGAGCCGAGCGCGGCGGCGTGCGTGCGAGCTGGCTGGAAGAACTCCCCATGGCTTCGATGGTGGGGAGAAGCGCCGAAACCGCACAAGGTGGTGAAGGCAGCCGCACCCACCGTGTTCGGAGTAAGGTGGTGCGGTGGGCCCGTGGAACTCAAGAAAGCGCGGAAGAAGCCACTGCGGCAGCCTTAGGCGCGCCGAAAGTGCGGCGGAATCGACCGCTTCGCCCTCCTCGGCGCCGCGATATTTCACCCGCCCGGTCGGAGTCCGCACTAAGGCTCTTCGGGGCGCCGCGTCTAAGCGGAAGAATTCGATGTGGTGTCGTCCACCTCGAACCCGTCAAACCCTGGAAGCGTCTGGCGGGAAGTCAGGGCGGAGGAAGAGCTCATCGCCCGGCGTGGCATGTTGGGCCCGGCGGAAGAGAAAAGCAAGAAGAGGCGGGAAGCGGGGAGATGGGGGCGTGGCCCGCCCCTCCTGCCTACTTATAGGCTCATGGGCTGAAAGCGATGGGGGGGCGTGGGATGCTTCGCCCAAGACCCCGCCCCAATGATTTAACCCCGAATTCTGCGGCGCGATTCGCGTGGGAACTAACCGCCCGCGGCCCAGCGGATACGTTCGCGTGCGGCGGGATAGTGGCGAGTCCGCCCTAACGACCTGTCTCTCCGCAGCGTGGATGAGCATCTTGACCTGCGGCGTGGCGTCGCAACAGGCCCGCGAAGCCGCCGCCCGAAAGCTTTCCGAACCGCTGCAGGTTCCTGCTACAACTTTCAAACTCTCTAAGGGCAAGGCGGCCCTGCGGTCGGCTCGGCTAATCGACCTGGAGGAAGGCGGCGAGCAAGGCCGATTCCACCACGGAAGGATGAAACTGTTAAGGCTCCTCGACACATCGCCCTCGGCGCCTCACCCGGGGACTCTTGTGGAGTAATGGGCCACGGGTAGGCAAACCCGAGCCCCGGACCTTCAAGACATCCGGGCGGCTCGCCTCAAGACCCCAAGATGAAGACAGCTTTAAAGTCGGCGGAGCCGCCGTGACCCTCAGCCGAGACCTAGAGGCGGCCGAGATAAGCCGACTCCCAACTAAGCGGCTTCCCATAGGGGCGGCTTGGGGAGTCGGCCAGCCAACCAACTCCTGCCCTACGCAGCTACGGCGGGATGGGGTGCGGCCGCGGCCCATCTCCCCCGTTCACGAAGGGCGAGCATAGCCTTCTGCTGCGGCGGAGATCTCCATCCGGCACCTTTGTTGGCATGCCGCACGACATCAACCCGTGGCGCCACAGACCAAGCGGCCCTCTGCGACCAGGGCAGGCGGGACCCGCTGTCGGGAGTCGAAGATGGCGAAGCACCACAAAAGCGGACCCGTTAGAGTCGGGCCCCAGTGGCCGGCCCCCCGGGCCGCCCATTAACCGGACAAAGGCGGGGAATAGCAGGGTGATCGCCCGTCGGCGGCGACACTGCCGCCTATGACAAGCCATCGTCATTAGGCGGCGGCTCTGTAATCCATGGCGCAAGACCTGCTGACGGAGAGGCTGTCGTTATCCGAACCCGTTGGCGAGGCCCACGTCAGCGGGCCCTAGCGGTCGTGAGAAGGCGGACGAGAGAATAATGGTGGGACCAGCCCGGTGGATTACCATTGTACCCCGGGAGGCTCTTAAACCCGGGGCACCCATGCAAGAGGTTGGACCCTAATAGCTTTAGATACACATAGAGGGAAGAAAGAGCTAGGTGCCCTCTCCTTCCTCACGAACAACTCAAGGAGCAACCATACCCACTTTGCCATAGTGATCATGCGGAGACCCCATAGAGCAGCGTGGGGTATTATCTCCACGGAGAGCCACGAAGCTGGGTAAGATCCGGGCGTGCATGCCTTGCCTCATCCCGTTTCGAGCCAGGCGACGTTCTACCGCCCCCACCATGATAAGCCATCCTTTTGCATATGTACTTTTAACCCCGACACCATGTAGTAAACTAGAAGGAATTTTCAAACATATTTGTATCACAACATGGACACATATGCATGGGTGGCATGGCATTTTAATTCCAAAAAAATCAGGAACACATGAAACCTTGGTTGATGTAATGTCATGCCACCAAGATGATGTGGTAAAAAAATTGGCATTTTGATGAAACTTTTGACACACCCTCACAAGCTGGAGTAACTTCGCTAGAAGGTTAGTGGTTAGAGAGGAACAATGCATGTTTGATGACGAGCAGAATAGCTTCCTCTTCGACCTTCAAATTTTTCTACTTCTAACATGCACTACAACAAGCGTAATGTGAATTTTGGAAAATTCTATGGGTCATTTGACCTTTTAAAGACAATTAAGTGATTTTCTAACCATTTAATGACCGTAATTCAAACTTGAACTACATCTACATCAGCGCCCTAACCAAAGCGGTTTGAAAAATCATATTTTTGCGTACTTGTGTGAGTTAATTCCATGTGCAGATAAATTGAAAGAATTTTCAAACATATTAATGTCAAGGCATGGGCACATGCATGGAGTGCATGCCATGGCATTTAATTCAAAAATTAAAAATGATCGAGAAAAAACATGAAACCTTGCTTGATTTAATGTCATGCCACCAAGATGATGTGGTAAAAAAATTGGCCTATTGGCGAAAGTTGGACACACCCCTCACAAACCGGACAACTCAACGGAAGGCTCGTGGTTAGAGAGAATAATGCATGTTCTTGATGGAGGAGATAGCTTCCTCTTCGGCCTTCAAATTTTTCCTATGTTTAACGTGCACTAATACAACTGTCATGTGAAAATTTGGAAATTTAGTTGGTCATTTGACCTTTTAAAGACATTTAAGTGATTTTCTAACCATTTAATGACTATAATTCAAATTTGAACTACATCTACATAACGCCTAACCAAGGTTTGAAAAATCATATTTTTGCGTACTTGTGTGCGGTAAAAAATCATGGAGGTTGTAAATATCGGTGTTCAACAAAGAAAATGTAAAGATCGCAAGACAACCGCCCCCACCGATTGGCACTCTATCTACAGCTCGAGGTTTGGTGGTGATTGGCGAGGATCATTAATTAGACATGGTTACTGTATTGGAAACCGTCGGCTATTATCTTCACACGATTTTCTTGGGGTTGTGTTAATTCAAACTCGATGCTAAATAAATTTTGGCTACGGCGTGTTCTGTCCCGTCGATTTAGATTCCGGCACCAATAAATACTACCTTGCTCCGTCGTCCCATTGACATTATCATCTAGATCCTCCCTCGCTCCCTCCTCTCTCTCTCTCTCTCTCTCTCTCTCTCTCTCTCTCAAATCTCGCCATGGCGCCACGGTGCTTGCAGCGGCGAGTGTCGTCCCCAGGGCAGCTCACTCGATTAGCACAATGAGGACCCCTACATGCCGCTTTGGAGGTTCGCGGGACCGTAACTTTGGATTGGTTTTGGGGCGATTACAATCTTTATGCGTGAAAGTCGTTGCCGCGCTGAGAAAACAGGCTAGTGGCATTCAAGAATGAGATTGCGGGGAGGAAGCCAGGTACCAGGGCCTATAAGCCGTGATGCCGCTGGAAAAAGGTATTTGGAGCTTTGGGGGGGCGTCGTCATCAGGGTGTCTGGCAGGTGCCATGAGGAAGGTCATAGTATTTGGGCGCCTCGTCGGTCTGTGGAGGTGGGCGATAAGCTCCAGCGTGCCAGCGATGAGGAGCTCGGTGGGCATGTGAAATGGCGGATCGATCAGCGTCACATGACAAGGCGGTCAGTCGTCAAGCGCTGCGGCGGAGTCGAATCTGCATCCGCACTAGGAAGGCAGCGTGCACCGAGGCTCTGGCGAGGGCTCTTGGAATCTGGCCCTAGGAGGTTTTATTAGTTTTAGTATTGTTCATTTTCAATTTTATGCATTGTACCTAGTAGTTAAGTATCATCATGTATCAGGTGGCACCCCTGAATGGGTGTGGGTGGATACGTCTGTGTGGCCGGCCTCCGGTGCAAATCTGGCTGAGGCCTCTACCCACTCTGGCGAGGAATGGGGGTAATGATGGGGCGATGTACCCAGCTGCGGCTTGTGCAGCGAGCAAACACCGATGGATCCCTTTCTTTGTGCGATGCGGGCGCCTCTCGCTGCGGCGCTCCAGCGGTCTTGCCGTGTCAAGCCACCTATCGGCGCGGACCTGCCTAGCTTTCTGCTGCACGCCATCGATCATGTTGTGCGGTGGGCTGCAGCCTGTCGGTGCTTGACATGCCTATCTTGATCCAGCGGAGCTCAAAGCGCCATCGCCAAAAGGTCTGCTCAACCCGGCGATGGCGCGCATCCGACCGTCCATCGCGTTGCCGGGGCGCCTCGGCCTCGGCGGCGTGGCGTCTGCTCGTTTCCTCATCGGCGAGGTTGATGGCGAGGCGGCGCTTTGGTGGGTTGGCATGCTTGGAAAAGGTGGATGTGCTACGAGCTCGCTTGTCACCTCCTGTGGTCCCCTATCCATATAGCGAGTGGCGGGGAAATAGGTGAGAAATGGCGGGAAACATGGCGTGTTCAAGCGCCATCAATTAATGGAAACAGCATCGAGCTAGCACAAGTTGTAGATGATGATCATATGAACACGGACCATACTAGGGAACCCGTCGGTGATGAATTCATCAATCCCAAATGGTTGAATACTAGGCGTTTGCCCACAACACACAGCGTATTCCATCACAAATAGGTCGGATGGATCAAATGTATCCCGTATCGCACATTGTCAAATGCGCTAGACCTTCTTTAGCGTGTGTAAAAATAAAAAATAAAAAAAAAAAAACAAGGACCTCGAGGTTAAATAATTGAGGAATGGGGCATTCGGTCATTTGACGAAATAACCCATCATCACCAATTTAACATCGACACAACTTCCCATCAGTCACCCATCCGATGGCTACTCCGAGGCTGAGCACACTTAACTTGATAGTTTTCTTACATGAGCTCTTTGGTGGAACAGCTAGTCCTTCGATAGGAATGCCTCTTCACATCCTTATGGCGTATCCGGATGACCGCCCGTCCCACAATGGCCAATAGATGTTGTGTAGGCGAGCATATCACATCGTCTTATTAAAGCAATCGTCGTGTTATTATCAGTCATCCACACATTTCTAATTACATACATGTTTGGCGTATCCACACATCTTATTATATTGAACCATTTCATTCTCTTGCCTAATCAAAACAGTTCATCCGAGTGAAGCTATCTGTATCTCCTTTTACACCTTCATCGGCTGCCCGTTTCTTTTGTGTTGCCTAATCAAAATAGTTCATCTAAGTGAACCGTATCTGTGTATATAAGCGCCTTCATCGGTATTGTTTCTTTTGTTCCTCCTCATCGTAGCAGTTAATTGAATAATTGCTGAACCGTATGCCCTTCATCGCATACAACTAAACATGAACCCTTTTGTCGCCATAAGCGTTTTATACATTCAGCGGTTTCATACACCACCATTTGCAATTATGGCATCACACGTTTCTTGAAGGGTCTCGATTGTAGTGTCGCGTTAGCGACATCCTGCTGATAGTGTTCGATGAATCTGCAATGTGATTATTTTTCATCAACATATTTTCTTGATAGCATGCCGAACCCTTAATTAACACGATGACTAACTACCTTATATGTGTTGCGGAAACAATGGGAAGCTTGAGGTTTACAATCGAGGTTAGCCGTGCATGGTCCGTTGTCTAATAACACATTATTGTGCAATTGGGAACCATTCTAATATTTAGGTTTTTAACAATTTGGTCTTGCACATGTAGGTCCTGCTGTCGGAGGTTTTGACCTTTTTGATCCTTTTGCATATGGGGAAATGAGTTGTCCATGAATATCAGTCAAGTCAAAAACTTCAGAAAGATTGTTAGGATAAAGAAATTAGCGACAAAAAACAACAAGATCTTTGTCTTTTACATTCACTCGGATGGTACTAACTATTATACCTTGCCTTTTTGTTCCTTTGCCCCACTTCAAATATAGAAGATATTTATACATCCTTGTTTCAGGCCTTTCCAAAGCATTTCATGATGATTACCTCTCAAACCACGTTATGGGAGGGAGGAAGGTATTCATAAACACCCATGGTTCAATATTGAAGTGTTCTGAAGAGGGCGAAGGATGGAACGGTCAATCATCCACGAACCTTGGCGTAAAGTTACAAAGACCTTCAACATCAATGAAGGCTCAATATTCTAACCTGCTTCAGCTGTTTTCGAGATGAGATACATCTGTCTATGTACCGTCTATGATGCTAATTTGAAAGGTTATAGATGTTGCATATGAAACTTGGTCCTGGTGTAGTTGTGTAATGGGGTAGCTGAGTCTTTGAAGCTATATGATGTTGTACTCGATGTATTTCAATTATGGAAATGGAATATATTATGTGCTTAATATGAATGTCAATTAGATTAGTAAATGGAATATTAATAATAGGGCAATTAGCCCACTAATTGTAAATTAGCTTGCTAGCTGGTTTTGTATTGCAAGCAGTTAATGAGAAAACACCGTGGCGATGACCTCGAACAGCACACAATTTCTAGGAATAAACAGCGTTGGATCAATTAATAATCACACGACTTTCTCTTGAAAATTGTTTGCGTTTGGCCAACTTAGCAAAGCGTTTACCACATGAAAACTTGGGTGATGGACAGCCTTTGACACCAGTTTCTTCCATGGACCATGTGTGATATATTCAATAGCATGGCGATTTAGCAGGAAAATTGTGTGTGATGTACCGTGAATGGAAATGTTTTCCTTGGGTATTGTGTGGGATGTAAATATGAATGGAAACATTTAGCGGGGTATTGTGTGGGATGTACTTGCGTCGGAAACAATTTGCCGTATAATTGTATTTTTAGCTCTCTGTACATATTTACTATTTGGCTTGCGATGCTTACGACCTCATTTTGTCGACGTGTGTGCGGAGGCATATCCCGATGGTTTTTGGGTGGTGTGGGAAGGACCCCCTATATGCTCATTTGGCGATGGTTCCAAATCTGTCATGGAAAGGATTAAAAACTGTTTGTTTAGGAGCTTGATGTACTAGTGCCCACCTCCGGACGTCTGGCTAGTTTCTTGGGCTGGCTAGTCTAAGAGCGGCTCTTTGGAAAGCGGCGATACCTCATAAAGCGCCACGAGGCCGACTCCTGAAAGCGACCCTCGTCCCTCAAAGTTTGCAACCCATTACCACGGAGGCAGGGGCATGGCTCTGATCGACCTGCCGGCCCAGAATGCAGGCGAGGCGTGGCCAGTCTTTGGTGTACCAGCAGACACCCTCGCCCGTGGCGACACTATAGCCACGCAGCCGTGACATCACTTAAGCGGAAGGAGCCACACTCCCTGACAGGCGGTCGGTCACTGGCGGGGCGGGCCCTAAGCTGTCCGTGAGCCAGGCAGGTGGCGAACCCCAAGCAGGCGGCGCAAAGGCGTCTTGACTCGGCCGGCTCCTCCTCCCCTCGAAGTCTGCGTGCCATTAACCCGGATGAGGCGGGGTGTGGCTATAGTGGCGCCCACCGAGGCGGCAGGGTTGCCACGCTCCCCGACAAAGCCTCTGTCATCGGAGGTGAGGCTATAGTATAAGCGATCAATGTGGGCGCGAGGCGGCCCTACATCGCCAAGATCCGGCCAGGGGACCCCCAGGCGGGCCAACCGGTCTGGCCGGCCGGAGGCCCGGCCGGGTCATACACCCGGCAGATTATCATTGTACCCCGGGATAGGCCTATAAACCCCAGGCTTCCCCATGCAAGGGTTGGAACCCTAGAGATCATACACACACACATAGAGAGGAGTAGAGCTAGCCTTGCCCTTCTTCCTCCTCTAGCCAAACAGCTCAAGGAGCAATCTTGTAGCCTCTATTGACTATAGTCATCATGCGAGAGACCCATAAAGCGGGACTAGGGTGTTATCTCCATGGAAGCCCGAACACGGTAAGATTCAAGCGTGTCGGTCTCGCTCACTCCCTTCTAGAGCCCGACAACGTACTCTTGTCCCCATCCGATAAACCACCCCGGCATATGTCGCTAGATATCCCGACACAACTCTACACACATTGGCGTTTGCTATACGAAAACAAGTATGAAACTATTTTGCAAGAATAAAACTACAAGTACTTTGCGAGAATATAACTCTGAATAAATTGCAAGGTAATAAAAGTAGATAGCTTTTGTCAACAAGAATGTCATTTGTCCCTAGGCAATTGATAACAAGTACCGTAATCATTCTTGCAATTTTACATGAGGAGAGGCATGAGCTAACATAATTTCTCTACTTGGATCATTTGCACTTATGATTGGAACTCTAGCAAGCATCCAACTACTAAGGATCAAGAATGTCATTTGTCCCTAGGCAATTGATAACAAGTACGGTAATCATTCTTGCAATTTTACATGAGGGAGGCATGAGCTAACATACTTTCTCTACTTGGATCATTTGCACTTATGATTGGAACTCTAGCAAGCATCCAAACTACTAAGGATCATTAAGGTTGTGAAACCCAACCATAGCATTAAGTATCAAGTCCTCTTTACTGCAATCGCCATAACCCACTTATCCGCGTTTAGGTTGTTGTCACCCCATAACACCAACAATAAGCAAACCATGAACAAATTGCAACACCTACAGCGGGGCCCCTGGCGTTTGCGTGAGATGGAGTGCAGCGTGGGATAACACCATAAATAAAATATACAATCATACCAACCAAGATCACGATTAACCCACGGGACAAAACAGATCTACTCAAACATCATAGGATGACCAAATATCATTGGGAAATAATATATGGAGTTGAGCACCATGTTTAAGTTGAGATTACAGCGGGAGAAGAGGTGTTACCTGCTGCATAGAGGGAGAGAGTTGGTGTTGATAGTAGCAAGGCTGTTGATGTAGATCGCCATCACGATCCTTGCTAGCGGCACTCCAGGCGCCACCGGGAGAGAGGGAAGGCCCCTCCTTCTTCTTCTTCTTGGCCTCCCCTAGATGGGAGGAGAGTTCCCCCTCGGTCATGGCCTCCATGGCGGCAGGCGGGAGCTCCTCAGATTGGATCTCCTCTCTGCTCTCTTCTATTGCGTTCCCGGATCTCGCCCTTCACGGTTTCTTAAATTCCCGAGATCCGTAACTCCGATTGCACTGAAATTTCTTGCCGAGAAGAAGGGCCCAACCGACCTTGAGGAGGGCACAAGATACGGGCGTGCCGGGGTGCCAGCGCACCGGGTGGGTTGTGGTCACCGTGGGCCCCCATTTGCGTTGATTCCACCTCCCAAAAGTCACATATATTCCAAAATAATTTTGGATTGGCACGAACACTTGATCTCGTTCAGGCGTCAAGTTTTTACTAACATTTTTGGTTTTCCAAGCTTATGGCACTTTTAAAACTATTTATGTGTTTTCAGCACAAGTCTAGCAACTGCGCGGATACCTTTAGAGATTTGGCAAAAACATTCTCGGATATTGCTATATATGCATCGGTTTGAATTGTGTCTTTGGTCAATAGTTGGGTTGCCGGCTCCTCGCTTGCCTCCTACGTTCCGCTTTGTTCGGCTAGGTGTGCAAAGGAGAACCACTTGTGATTGTGCTTCCAGCTCACATGGTTAAGCGCCTCGGTGGAGAAAGCTGAAAACTGATTGTCACAATAAGCGTAAACTGGTCAGCGATCCGGCGGCGGTGTTAAGCGGCGGGCCATTCATAACAATGGCGAAGTGTTAACAACTTGACCTCGAGTGTCGCGGACACTACCGGGGCTATATGCGGCCTCCCAAACTAAATCCTCAATATTTTGCTCTTACATTGGGCTGAGGTTTCATGATCATGCTTAGCATGACAACCCAAAAAAGGAACCTATAAGCGGGACTATTTTCTTTGGAAGACATTGTCGGACCCGATCCTAAGTCACACGATCTAGCATGTAACACATCATATCACTTGCGCCTCCATACGGTATTCCCACAGGTGTCGCCTTACCATGGCAGGGACCGTTTGCGTCTTTTGGCTCACGTATATGATAGTGTCGCTAGCATCCATATGATAGAGAACCGGGCCGACATGGCTAGTCGTGAACCAAGCGGCGCTAACCTATGGGACAGGCATACATGAATCACATCGAACATGTCGGTCATCAGCGTATATATTCGGGCTGTAGCTTGGGCTATGAGGACTCCGGTATCGAGGCTGTAGCAGGCTAGGCAGGACTCGAATAACACCGCGTGACATTTCCCGAAGAGACGAGACATAAGAGCGAAGTGAAACACATGCCGGCCGATCAAGTGTCCAGCAGTAGTCTTTGGGCTAGCGGAGACTCCGGTGAAGCCGGGCTGTAGCGGACTACTATCGCTCGGAGCCGCAGACTACATTTCCCCATATGAGAGGCTGCCAAGGATAAACAACTAGTTTGTCGAATCCCACACATACCAAGCATTTCAAACATACACACAATATGCTCAATATGTGTAAATACTGATGGCATCACAACATAACTCTCGACTCAGATATTATTCATTAGGCTCGAGGCGAGATATTACAAACATGGGTCTCATGACCCAACACTTTCGAAACATACAAGTCAAAGCACAAGCGGAAGCTAATCATATGCAGTCTGAGACAACTATAAATGAAAAAGGTGAGAAGCGACTATCTACCAGATCCTGCCGAGGCACAAGATCGTAGCTGAGGTAACAAGCTAAGCGTCGAAGTCCAGCGGAACTACTAAGCGAGGCCAGCGTCTCTCGCAAAACATAAAATAAGCGTGAGTACAATTGTACTCCAAAACTTATCGAACTAACTACATATGCATCATTATCAAAGGGGTGGTGGAGTTTGGCAAAGCCACTTTGACTGGTGGCTATCTGAACTCTTGCAAGTAATTCTTTTGAGGTGGCGCACAGTCCACATATTCACCATATCAATACACCACTTGGACCGCTCCGTCTCCTGAGCCCATCCATAGCACTCACGCTTATCTTGCCATTTTAAGTATCCACTTCCACTTGTCTATGTGATATAAACCGAAGTCCTTTCGGGACACGGCTATTGAATAGATCATATTAAACCCTGGGTGTACTTCTTTGCGCTCTCACCACTTACGCGTTTACCGACATGTACTCGGCAACCTTGGGAAGCCCAGCGTGGGTGTCGACGGCCTACCTAAACACTCAAGTCCCTAGTCCGGGTTTATCCCTATGGGTTCCATCATGAGGTCGGCGAGGTTTCCCCAGCCCGAGCGATGTGGCGGGGTTCGAGATACCAAATGGGCACTTTTTCGACCCGTGCCTACCAAACAACCCACCCCTAAGGTCGGTTCGTCCTGACATCTACAAACACGAAACTACCAACTCGGATGAGGGCGGGGTGGTTAAAAGGGAAGGTCAATTGGATCCCAATGCGTGGTAATAACTGTTTCATGGATCACAAACCGAACTCAGTTCCGAGGGCGGTTTCAATGAGACAACCCACCATGTACTCCTACATGGCCTCTCACGCTACCTTTACCAAATCGTGTTCACACTTAGCTCACACACCGTAGGACATGAAACAATTCCAATTCATTCCCGATGAATGGGACCGACTCAACTCTAAGCGATGCAGGCATGACAACAAACATAAATGAGTAGGCACAACATGGCTCAAACAACTCCTACTCATGCTAGTGGGTTTCATCTAATTCTTGTGGAATGACAGGTCATGCAAAGGATCAAGGGTTCACTACAGCAAGTAACACATGAGTCGTTGTTGTCCTAATGCATAAAATAGGCGGGAGCGGAGAGTGGGATTATATCGGAATGAACAAGGGGTTTTGCTTGCCAGCATGAAGATAATATAGTTCTTCATCGGTGTCATCGAACTCATCGTCGGTACATATTCTGGGAGGGACAATTCCGGCAAACAAAAGGAACACAATCAATGCAATGCACATTCACATGAATGACATGTCATATTAAGGTACTGAATTCACCTAATGCAATAATAATCCAAGTTAGTTGAAGTGGAATTCAAACAAGGTTGAACTCCAACTCCAAATGCTATTCCATAAATTACCTAATCATGATTCATCCTATTCAGTGAGGTTAACTTGTTCAAACATGCATGAAAACCATAAACAGATTCTTCATATTTTTCTGATCATTTTCATATATAAATTATTTCCATCCGATTGGTTGAATTTATATGAATTTTAGAAGTTTGAGGTAATTCTGAAATTTCCTGAATTAAATTAAATCGAAAACTAGTTATTCGTCGACTGACGTCGATGTGACGTCAGCGAGTCAACTGAGTGCTGTCAGGTCAACTCGGCGCTGGGACCCATGGTCGATAGTTAGTTTAACTAACTAGTTTGAGTTAGTGTTAACCCGGTTAGTTAGTGGCGGGCCCACTGCGATGACCGAAGTCGAATCCCTAGTCAACGGGGCTAATCCACGGCGTCGAGTCGCTGCGAGGCGAGGCAGCGGCGTCTGCGGAATCGCGGCACGGGCCCCGATTGGGCCGTTGGCACCGTTGGAACCGAGCCTCGTCCGCGTCGTGGTGCTAGTGGGTCGCGGAGATGACCGATCGGCGCGATGTCCGCTTCTGCGGCGGCGGAGCTTCGGTGGTTGCGGCTGGAAGGCTAGAGCTCATGAGCGAGGAGCTGGCGGGGCAGCGAAGAGGAGGTGCTCGAGGCATGCGGAGCTACTAAGCGAGCGAGAGGTGCTCGGGGCGCGGCTCGCCAGCCATGGCGGCGGCCTGCGGAGTGCTTTCATGGTGGCGGCTCTGAGCCGGAAGAGATGAGAAAGCAGCGCAAGCTCACTGGGTCGTAGAGGCAGTCAGCGAGCTCGGAAGCGGCAGCGTGGCGAATTCGGTGAAGATCCTCGGCGGTGGTGGAGAAAGGCGGTGAGGCGATGGAGGCCATCGGCTGCTTCCTTGGTGGAGAGGTTCGGGGAAGAGCGGACTTCGGGGCATGTCGGGGAGGAGAAGGGTGGCGGTGGCCGCGAGGGCAGCGGTGACAGCGGTTCTCGGTCAGCGTGTGAGTGGGGCGAGAGGAGGAGCGAGGAGAGAGGAGAAGGCGAGGGGTCCAGGGGTCGAGCGCGCCGAGGAGATGTGGCGTCGCGGTGTGACGAAGCGAGGCAACTGGTGGCGTGGCGCCAGCAGCGCGCCGTGCGCTCCTCCTGCCTGCTGGCGGAAGGAGCAGTGGGCGCGCGGCCAGCCAGTCTTGGGCGACGATGGGCTGCTAGGTGGGCTGGTGGGCTGCCGGTGAGTTGCTCTGTTCTCTTATTGTTTTTACATTTACATTTTTTTTAACTTTTGCCACTGTTTTGAATTTAAAACAATTCAAACAATGCCAAAACTCCTCTGAATATTTTATTTTGCTAGATGGACTTTTCCAAAAGCTCATAAAATATTTCAGGGTATTTGAAATTATATTCTAATTATATGAATATAATTCAAATTCAAATAACTAATGATTTAAATTCAAAATCCCAAGATTAATTCCTTATAAATGTTCAATATTTTGTTTGGGACTAGAACCCTTGCCAAAATTATCAAACATTTAAGAAGGACATTTAGGAACAATGAATGAGATTTTAGGGGTTTTGCCTTCTTTTATTTAAATTTTGAGGCTTCCAAATCTCCTCAGTTCAAGTTTCAAAATTTTAAACATGATGCATGGATGCAATGCTACTAGTTACAAGCAAGCTCTAGGGCTGTGACAACTCACCCCACTAAACAAGAATCTGCCGAGATTCAAGGCGTGAGTAAGAGGAAAGGAAGTCACAAACTATCACAATCTTCATGATCCAATTGCCTTCTCGAAGATGTTGGTTCACTCCATCATCTTGGTCTTGGCGTCTTTGCTTTTGAGATCTTTCCCGACCGACAACGAAAGAAGGAAACCCTACATGATTGAT
>JAHIAM010019473.1:0-10029 GCA_021605205.1 Aegilops longissima
GAGGAACTCTCAATAAAGCACCAATGTCGTTAAAACCGGCGGATCTCGGGTAGGGGGTCCCGACGTGCGTCTAGGCGGATGGTAACGGGACAAGGGACACGATGTTTTACGAGTTCGGGCCCTCTCGATGGAGGTAATACCCTACTCCTGCTTGATTGATATTGATGATATGGGTAGTACAAGAGTAGATCTACCACGAGATCAAGGCTAAACCTAGAAGCTAGCCTATGGTATGATTGTTGTTAGATCCTCTGGTTAAAACCCTCCGGTTTATATAGACACGGATAGGTTAGGGTTACGAGTCGGTTACAATGGTAGGAGATCTACATATCCGTATCGTAAGCTTGCCTTCACGCCAAGAAAGTCCCATCCGGACACGGACGAAGTCTTCAATCTTGTATCTTCATAGTCTTGGAGTAGCGTGATGATAGTTGACTATCAGGACACCCCTAGTCGGACTCCCTCCTTGAGTGCTTCTCTGCAAGGGACTGGTCCTTTGGCGGAACTGCCCCAAGTATTTGGCGGATAAGAAGGATGGCAAAGTGAAAGGTATATTTGATATACATGTTATTGATGTGTACCTTACTAATGCTCGTGGGCGCTTTGGTGTTGATCTGGTTACATTGCTCATATTTGCAACTTGAAGCAGGGACTCTGGATTAGCGAGGATTGGCTAAGGATGAGGTGACGATGCGTGTGGAAATGATTCCAAAGTCGATGTGATTGCCGTCGGCGCTACCTCTACATCTACCTTTGGGATTAGTTTTAGACTTGAATAATTGTTATCTGGTGCCAGCGTTAAGCATGAACATTATATCTGGATCTTGTTTGATCAGGCGGTTATTCATTTAAATCAGCAAATAATGGTTGTTCTATTTATATGAGTAATATCTTTTACGGTCATGCACCCTTGATGAGTGGTCTATTTTTGTAGAATCTCGATAGTAGTGACACACATATTCATAGTATTGAAGCCAAAAGATATAAGTTTAATAATGATAGTGCAACTTATTTGTGCCTTGCGTTTAGGTCATATTGGTGTAAAGCGCATGAAGAAACTCCATGTGATGAGCTTTCGAATCACTTGATGCTTGAGAACCATGCCTCATGGGCAAGATGACTAAAACTCCGTTCTCTCGAACAATGGGCGAACAGCGGACTTCTTGGAAATAATACATCCCGATGTATCGGTTGATCGTCTCAGCGTATCTATAACTTTGATTGCTCCATGCTATATTATCCACTTTTATATTACTTTTGGGACTAACCTATTAAGGAGGCCCAGCCCATATTTGTTGTTTTTGCCTATTTGTATTTGAAGAAAAGGAATATCAAGCGGAGTCAAAATGGAGCGAGATCAACAGAAGTTACTTTTGGAAGGAAAGCTATCGGATGGACTTGGACCCCCGTCAAGGAAGGAGCGAGGAAGCCACGAGGGTGAGGCGCGCCCTGCCTCGTGGGGCCTAATGGCTCCCCTAACGTGCTTCTTCCCTATATAACCCCGTACCTAAAACTTCCGAACAGAGATTAGATCGGGAGTTCACGCCATAAACATCGAGCCACGAAAAACCAATGGGACCTGTTGGCACCACCAGACGAGGGAACCCTCACCGTGGCCATCTTCATCATCCGGCGCTCTCCATGCGAGGAGGAGTAGTTCACCCTCGGGGCTGAGGGTATGTACCAGTAGCTATGTGTTTGATCTCTCTCTCTCTCTCTCTCTCTCTCTCGTGTTTTTGATTTGTACGATCTTGATGTATCATGAGCTTTGCTATTATAGTTGGATCTTATGTTTCTTCTCCCCTCTTCTCTTTTGTAATGAATTGATTTTTCCCCTTGAAGTAATCTTATCGGATTGAGTCTTTAAATATTTGAGAACACTTGATGTATGTCTTGCCGTGCGTATCTGTGGTGACAATGGGATATCACGTAATTCACTTGATGTATGTTTGGTGATCAACTTGCGGGTTCGCCATGAACCTATGCATAGGGGTTGACACGTTTTCGTCGTGATTCTCCGGTAGAAACTTTGGGGCACTCTTTGAGGTTCTATGTGTTGGTTTGAATAGATGAATTGAGATTGTGTGATGCATATCGTATAATCATGCCTTACGGATACTTGAGGTGACATTGGAGTATCTAGGTGACATTAGGGTTTTGGTTGATTTGTATCTTAAGGTGTTATTCTAGTACGAACTCTAGGGCTGTTTGTGACACTCATAGGAATAGCCAGCGGATTGATTGGAAGAATAACTTTGAGGTGGTTTCGTACCCTACCATAATCTCTTCGTTTGTTCTCCACTATTAGTGACTTTGGAGTGACTCTTCAGTTGCATGTTGAGGGATAGTTATGTGATCCAATTATGTTATTATTGTTGAGAGAACTTGCACTAGTGAAAGTATGAACCTTAGACCTTGTTTCCAAGCATTGCAATACCGTTTACGCTCACTTTTACCATTTGTTACCTTGCTGTTTTTATATTTTGAGATTACAGAAACCTTTATCAACCATCCATATTGCACTTGTATCACCATCTCTTAGCGAACTAGTGCACCTATACAATTACCATTGTATTGGGTGTGTTGGGGACACAGAGACTCTTAGTTATTTGGTTGCGGGGTTGCTGAGAGAGACCATCTTCATCCTATGCCTCCACGGATTGATAAACCTTAGGTCATCCACTTGAGGAAATTTGCTCTTGTCCTACAAACCTCGCATGGAGGCCCAACAACGTCTACAAGGAGAAGGTTCGTAGTAGACATCAAGCTCTTTTAGCGCCGTTCTTGCGGGGTTGGTGGTTGAAGGTATATCTTTAGATCTTGCAATCGAATCTTTTTTTCTTGTTTTAGCACTAGTTTAGTCTATAAAAGAAACTACAAAAAATGGAATTGAGTTTGTCTCATCGCTTCATCTTTTAATATCTTTAGCGAGTATGATGGAAAGGAAAATTGTGCCAAAGTGTTAGAAGAAGAATGCATTAAAATGTTTGGCACTAAATCTTTGAATGATGAGCATGATTGCAATGTTGTTAGTATGAACTCCTTGAATATCCATGGTACTAATGATGATTGCACTAGTTATAATGAAATATCTCCTATAAACATGTCAATTTTGTGGAGTACATTGGGTTTACAAGTACACACAAATAGGGAAGATAGATATTGCAATAGGCATAAGTATTTAGAAACTAAATTGTTGCAAGAAAGTCTTGATGATTGCTTGAAAGATTCAATATTTTTCGCCCTTGTGAACTTTGCAATGAACATGGTCATTTAAAGCTCAATGCTATTTGTTTCATGATCAAATCGTCTCCAAATATTTTGATAATTTGATTACCCTTGAGCATCATAAAGAGCTTAGCCTTCTTTTGGGTTATGAAGAAATGAAGCGATATAGCGAGGGTATTCCAAAATTTAATCTTGATAGATTTCTTGATTTTGATCTAGAAGATTTATATGTATTGCGGTGAATTGTATTGAAAATCCTTATATTGCCAACTACATAAAGAAAAGAAAACAAATAGAAGATGAAGAGAATAATAATGAAAGGAAGAGACTTTAATATCCTCCTATTATTTCTTATGATGAATCATGTAGAGGAGGAGCCTTCTATTCAACCAATCTCATTAATAAGGAGCTCCAAAGAGGATTGAACCCACACATGATGTGGTGAAGAAGAAGAAAAGAAAAAGGAAGAGAGGTAAAAGGTATCCTCCTAAATAATGTTGCTCCTATTATTGTTGTGCCTCATGAAAATGAATCAAAAACAATTGTGGAAGATGATGCACTTGATGATGATCTGGTTATGCCTATTGCTTGTTGTGATGATTATGATTGGGAAGATAATGATACTTCTTATGATCTTGAAAATCTTTTTGGCACTTGCTTGGAAGAATATGATAATTGTTATACTATTGGTGCTATCCATACTATTAAATATGAGTGATTATGCTTATGATATGAAAAGGCCCAAGCTTGGGGAAGCTGTGTTTAATGAGGATGACATATTTGAGAATATATTTGCTGCAATTAATGTTTGTCCCAAGCTTGTGGATGCTATGTTTAATAATGGTGATACTTTTAGCCTCCCAAGTTTTATATGCAAAGTTGTAATGATGATAGCATGCCTCCTACTTATGATGATTATATTTATGAAAGTGGGTTTGGAGAGTCTGAACTTTAGGAAGTAGTGATCCCACTATTTTGGAGGATGTTGAATCTTATAATATTTATGAAAGTGGATTTGGAGAGGTCATGACTTTATTTGAGTGATGTATCCACTATTTGGAAGAGGTTGTTGGGGAGCGTGGCAAATTCAAAATTTTCCTCGTGTCACCAAGATCTATCTATGGAGAAACTAGCGAGGAAGGAGGTGCATCTACATACCCTTGTAGATCGCTAAGCAGGCGTTCATGAGAGCAGGGGTTGAGGAGTCGTGCTCGTCGTGATCCAAATCACGGAGATCCTAGGGCGAGCAGGGACACCTCCGCGTTCAACACACGTACAGCCGGTGGCGTCTCCCGCCTTGATCCAGCAAGGAGAGAGGAGAGGTTGAGAAGACTCCATCCAACAGCAGCACAGCGGCATGGTGGTGATGGAGGCGTGGCAATCCGAGGCCGCCAAGCACCAAGGAGAGAGGAGGAGGAGGCGGGCTGCACCAAGAGGAGATAGAATCGCGTGTTATGGGCAGCCCCTAGGCCTCATATATAGGGGAAGGGAGGAGGTGCGCCCCTCTGGGTTCCCACCCCTGAGGCGGCAGCCTAGATGGGATCAAGGGAGGCGGACAGAGGAGGGAGAGGGCGCCCACTAGATGGGCCTTGGGCCCATGCCTAGGGTTGCCCCTCCCTCTCACTTGCGCCTTGGGCCTCTTGTGGGCACCAGCCCCCTTGGGGCTGGTTCCCTCCACACCCTACATCCTTCAGGGTTGGTGGCCCCACTTGGTGGACCCAGGACACTCCGGTGGTCCCGTGCGTTCTGATAAACCCGAAACTTTTCGGTTGCCAAATAGAACTTCCCATATATAAATCTTTACCTCCGGACCATTCCGGAACTCCTCGTGACGTCAGGGATCTCATCGGGACTCGAACAACATTCGGTAACCACATACAAACTTCCTTTATAACCCTAAGCGTCGCCAGACCTTAAGTGTGTAGACCCTACGGGTTCGGGAACCATCTGAACATGACCGAGGCGTTCTCGGTCAATAACCAACAGCGGGATCTGGATACCCATGTTGGCTCCCACATGTTCCACGATGATCTCATCGGATGAACCACGATGTCAAGGACTCAATCGATCCGTATACAATTCCCTTTGTCTAGCGGCATTGTACTTGCCGAGATTCGATCGTCGGTATCCTATACCTTGTTCAATCTCGTTACGCAAGTCTCTTTACTCGTTCAGTAACACATCATCCGTGATCAACCCCTTGGTCACATTGTGCACATATGATGATGTCCTACGAGTGGGCCGATATACCTCTCCGTTTACGGGTGACAAATCAGTCTCGATTAGTGCCAACCAGCGACACTTTCGAAGATACCTATAGTGCACCTTTATAGCCACCCGATTCGTTGTGGCGTTTGGTACACCAAAGCATTCCTCGGTATCCGTGAGTTGCACAATCTCATGGTCTAAGAAATGATACTTGACATTAGAAAAGCTTTAGCATACGAACTACGATCTTTGTGCTAGGCTTAGGATTGGGTCTTGTCCATCACATCATTCTACTAATGATGTGATCCGTTATCAATGACATCCAATGTCCATGGTTGGAAACCGTAACCATCTATTGATCAACGAGCTAGCCAATAGAGGCTTACTAGGGACATGGTGTTGTCTATGTATCCACACATGTATTTGAGTTTCCTATCAATACAATTATAGCATGGATAATAAAGATTATCATGAACAAGGAAATATAATAATAATAACTAATTCATTATTGCCTCTAGGGCATATTTCCAACAGTCTCCCACTTGCACTAGAGTCAATAATCTAGTTCACATCGTCATGTGATTAACAGCGATAGGTCACATCGCCATGTGACCAACACCCAAAGTTTACTAGTGTCGTAAACTAGTTCACATCATCATGTGATTTAGACTCAATGAGTTACGAGGTTTGATCATGTTTTGCTTGTGAGAGGTTTTAGTCAGCGGGTTTTAATCAATGGGTCGAACCTTTCAGATCCGTGTGTGCTTTCAATTCTCTATGTCATATTGTAAATGCTGCTTCCATGCTCCACTTGGATCTATTCAAAATGGTTGCTCCACTATCGTATCCGGTTTGCTACTCGAGTCACTCGGATAGGTGTTAAAGCTTGCATCGGCGTAACCCTTTCGCGAACTCTTTATCACCTCCATAATCGAGAAACATGTCCTTATTTACTACAAGGACAATTTTGACGCTGTCAATGATCCATTCTGGATCATTCTTGTACCGATGGTGACTCATGGCAAGGCACACTTCGGTCGGTACAGACATAGCATCTTAGAGCCTCGTCTAAGGCATAGGGGCGACCTTCGTCCTTTCTCTCTTCTGCCGTGGTCGAGCTTTAAGTCTTAACTTCATACCTTACATCTCGAGGCAAGAACTCCTTCTTTGGTGATCCATCTTGAACACCTTCAAGATCATGTCAAAGTATATGCTCATTTGAAAGTACCATTAAGCGGTTTTGATCTATCCTCATAGATCTTGATGCTCAATGTTTAAGTAGCTTAATCCAGGTTTTCACTTGAAAAACACTTTTCAAATAACCCTATATGCTTTCAGAAATTCTACATCATTTCGATCAACATTATGTCAACAACATATACTCATCGAAATTCTATAGTGCTCCCCTCACTTCTTTGGAAATACAAGTTTCTCATAAACTTTGTATAAACCCAAAATCTTTGATCATCTCATCAAAGTGCACATTCCAACTCAGATTCTTACTCGGTCCTTAGAAAGGATTGCTGGAGCCAGCATACGTTTAGCATCCTTAGGATCGACAAAACTTTCGATTGTATCACATACAACCTTTCCTTACAACGGTAAGGAAACTTGTTTTGACATCCATCTGCGATTTCATAAATGCAGCTAATGCTAACATGATTCCGCGGACTTAAGCATCGTTACGGATGAGAAAATCTCATCGTAGTCAACTCCTTGAACTTGTGAAAACTCTTACATACAAGTCGAGCTTCATAGCGGTGATATTACCGTCCCGTCCGTTTCCTTCTTAAAGATCCATTCATCTCAATGTCTTGCCGATCATCGGGCAAGTCCACCAAAGTCCATGCTTTGTTACGATACATGGATCCTATCTCGGTTTCATGGCTTCTAACCATTTGTCGAATTTGGGCCCACCATTTCTTCTCCATAGCTCGTGGGTTCATTGTTGTCTAGCAACATGACCTTCAAGATAGGATTGCGTACCACTCTGAGCGATGCATCCTTGTCACCCTCGAGCGCGTAGTGACTTGATCCGAGATTTCATGATCACTATCATAGCTTCTACTTCAATTGGTGTAGGTGCCATGGGAACAACTTCACGTGCCTGCTACACACTAGTTGAGTGACGGTTCAATAACCTCATCAAGTCTCACCATCCTCCCACTCAACTTTTCGATACAAACTTTTCCTCGAGAAAGGACCCGATTCAAGAAACAATCCCTATTGCTTTCGGATCTGAATTAGGAGGTATACCCAACTGTTTTGGGTGTCCTATGAAGATGCATTTTATCCGCTTTGGGTTCGAGCTTATCAACAGGAAACTTTTCCACATAAGCGTCATAGCCCCAAACCTTTAAAGCGACAACAAGTTTCTCCAAGCGGTGTCGTCTCAACGGAATTACGTGGTGCCCCATTAAAGTGAGTGCGGTTGTCTCTAATGCCTAACCCATAAGCGATAGTGGTAATTCGATAAGAGACATCATAGTACGCACCATATCTAATAGGGTGCAACTATGATGTTCGGACACACATCACACTATGGTGTTGAGCGGTATTAGTTGTGAAACAATTTCCACAATGTCTCAATTGTGTACCAAACTTCATAACTCAGATATTCATCTCTATGATCACATCACAGACATTTTATCCTCTTGTCACGAAGATCTTCAACTTCACTCTGAAATTACTTGAACCTTTCAATAATTCAGACTTGTGTTTCATCAAGTAAATATACTCAACATCTACTCGAATCATCTATGAAGTAAGAACATAACGATATTCCTTTGCATGCCTCGGCACTCATTGGACTGCACATATCAAAATGTGTTACTTCCAACAAGTTGCTATCTTGTTCCATCTTCTGACGAGGCTTTTGGTCATCTTGCCCATGTGGTATGATTTGCATATCTCAAGTGATTCAAAATCAAGTGAGTCCAAGCGATCCATCTGCATGGAGTTTGTTCATGCGTTACACCAATAGACATGGTTAGCATGTCTCAAACTTTTCAAAAGCAGTGAGTCAAAGATCCATCAACATGGAGCTTCTTCATGCGTTTATACCAATATGACTTACATGGCGATGCCACAAGTAAGTGGTACTATCATTACTATCTTATGTCTTTTGGCATGAAAATGTGTATCACTACAATCGAGATTTAATAAACCATTCTTTTAGGTGCAAGACCATTGAAGGTATTATTCAAATAAATAGAGTAACCATTATTCTCCTCAAATGAATAACCGTATTGCGATAGACATAATCCAATATGTCTATGCTCATATAAACACCAAATAACAATTTTAGCAACTCCAATCTCGATGGTAGAGGGCGTGCGATGCTTGATCACATCAACCTTGGAAATACTTCAACACATATCGTCGGCTCACCTTTAGCTAGTCTCCGTTTATTCCGTAGCTTTTATTTGAGTTACTAACACTTAGCAACCGAACGGTATCTAATACCACTGGTGCTACTAGGAGTACTAGTAAAGTACACATTAACATAATGTATATCAAATATACTTCTATCGACCTTGCCACCTTCTTATCTACCAAGTATCTAGGGTAATTCTGCTCGATGGTTGTTCCCCTTATTACGAAGCACTTAGTCTCGGGTTTGGGTTCAACCTTGGGTTTCTTCTTGGGCAACAAGCTGATTTGCCGTTTCATGAAGTGTCCTTCTTGTCCTTGCCCTTCTTGAAACTAGTGGTTTCACCAACCATCAACAATTGATGCTCCTTCTTGATTTCTACTTTCGCGGTGTCAAACATCGCGAATACTTCAAGGATCATCATATCTATCCACTGATATGTTATAGTTCATCATGAAGCTCTAGCAGCTTGGTGGCAATGACTTTGGAGAAACATCACTATCTCATCGGAAGATCAACTCCCTCGATTCAAGTGATTGTTACACTCGGACAATTGAGCACAAGCTCAACGATTGAGCTTTTCTCCCTTAGTTTGCAGGCTAAGAAAATGGGAGGTCTTATACCTCTTGGCGTGAGGCACGAGCACGAAATCCCAATTTCAGCCTTGAAACATCTCATATGTTCGTGACGTTTGAAGCGTCTTGGTGCCTCAACTCTAAACCGTTTAAGCGAACTATCACTAGTTATCAAAAGCGTGTATGTCGATGTTTAACATCCACAAGCGACGTTTGGGGTTCACAGCTTGGCGGCATTAAGGACATAAGCTTTCTCTGTCGCATAATCGCTACTTTCAACTTTCAACTATATTTTCTCTAGGAACATATCTAACAGTGGAACTAAAGGCGAGCTTCGACATAATTGCAAAAGGTCTTTTGACTATGTTCAAGATAATTAAGTTCATCTTATGAACTCCCACTCGAATAGACATCCCTCTGGTCATCTAAGTGATTACATGATCCGAGTCAACTAGGCCGTGTCCGATCATCACGTGAGACGGACTAGTCATCATCGGTGAACATCTTCATGTTGATCGTATCTACTATCGACTCATGCTCGACCTTTCGGTCTCGTGTTCGAGGCCATGCTACATGCTAGGCCGTCAAGTTAACCCTAAGTGTATTGCGGTGTTGAGGCCATTATCATGCTAGGCTTAACACCCG
>JAHIAM010019476.1:0-12039 GCA_021605205.1 Aegilops longissima
AGTTTAATCTTGAGTAGTATCATGTGGTAGGATGAACCAATCCCCCTTGTTACCATGACCCGGGCGAAGTAGTTTATTTTGCTATGCTCGTGAGGCGGGTTTTGGTTGAGTGAATTCATAAGTAAGATGTGAGAGTTAATGATGATGACAACCCCATGAACTACAAGAATCAAGATGGACTTGGAAATTCACTACTAGGTGGAGGGCGGTTGGCGGGCACCACAAGAACCCGGTGGTTGGCGGGATGCATGGAGAAGTGCCATGACATCTTGCGGAGCTTCACCCAGCCACGAAGAGCGGATGGATGCCCTTTGTCCAGGAGCTTACTGTGCAGCCGCAAGCCATTATGGGCTTGGCTGGGTCAACCCTAGTTGTGCGCTGGTGGGCGGTACTACGAGATGTAGAAGAACGGTAGGATTGGATGGGTACGGCGGTGAGAAGAACTCTTTGGAAGACCTGTTTCATTGTCCCGTCTTCAAACACCATGAAGTCGGAAGACTTAAAGGAGGAATGATTCTTGCGAGGTAAAGTCTGAAACCTCTGCGAGTTTAAAGATCTAATCGATTAGCCGTGTCCCGATTACGGACAATTTGAGCCTCTGGAACTTGGAAGTATTGAAATCTCAACACTAAAACTAATAAATTAATTTGAGGTTTATGACTTAATAATTTGGGAATGAGACTTTGGTTGGCGGAACCATCTCAATAACTACCAACAATTTGTAGTAATTTGCAAGCAAGTCCCTTGTAGTAGGAAAAATTGGCTTTTAGCAAAATGATGAAACTTAGAGCCCCAGCCAAAATGCATATAGTGTTAGTAAATTTATTATTGTTATTCTCTTCATGGCTTGCCAGCTTATTCAAAAATGACCTCTGGGCTCAACGTCTTATGTTGCAGATTTATTCCGATCGAGGTGAGGCTCGCTCCGTTGGCGATTGCCCTTTGGTCGGATGGACTCGCTTTACTTCGCTTCCGGCATTAGTAGTTTATTTCTCATGAGTTGGCCTTTGGCGAATTTATTCTATTGTAATAAAGACTCTATTGAAACCGTGTAATAAATTCAGGTGTGATTGAACTTTGGTTATTTCATCGATTGCGGTGAGTACGCATGATCTTGGGATGATGAGACCAAGATTTGACCGATTTTGGGTCAGTCGCTACATGCCAGGTAGTGGCGATCTCGAACACTACATCAAGACAGGACTTTTGGGTTTCCTTTGTCGTCAAGATAGTTTTATCAGCTTTCTTGGAGACCAAGGATGTCTCACTATCTTGAACCTTATCGCATTACTTCCTTTACCATTGGATAATGCGTCTGTTCTCCAATATTTTGTCCCATTCTAAAAGAAAACAAGCAGACACATCACATGTTTACCATGTTTGTATATGAAACTCATTTTGGTAAATGAGTTCGTAGTAAAGTGGACAGGATAACAACATGAAACAAAATATATCTATGTACCATGGTCACTTTATGGTCTATATCATTCTAGTTTTGTTGCCAAATCAAGATAGACACAGTTCAAATAATATTTGTTCAAGACAAAGCGAAATAGACAGAATATAAGTGTGGGTAACTATAGAGCAATAACAACACTTGTAATGTGCATGACATGAGAACATAACTGTTTATTCAATTGAAACTGAAATCAACATAGAGCGGTTACAACAGCAAACAGTTAAAAAACAGGTTTAAAACATACTTGCCCATTGGAGTTCATTCCATCCTTCAAATTTGAAAATAGTTGGTATGAGTAAATCTGTAATGCAAACAAGGAGTATGAACCATAGCTGAACCTTCGAGAACAAATCTTCTTCTCCTTTAAGCGTTGAGTTGGGATTGGGTGGTGGTCCTTGCTTTGGGCTTTGGGTTCCTTACTAAGGCTCGTGTTTGGGTGCTCTTGGTGGAGGCGGTCTTTGTCAATGGGCGGTTACTATCTGCCGGGTTGGGGTTAGAAGGGGTGTAGCTGGTTCTCTTCCAAGCTGGGTAGGGGTACAATCTGGAGTCGGGTTTTGTGGTGGATCTGGTCCTTGGGCAAGTACAACCGTGGTTCTATCTGCATCAACTGTAGCACTATCTTTTGAAGACCGTGTTGTTACTCCCTTAATCTGCCATCAGCTCTCCAATTCAAATGGCTGATAAACAAGAAAAGTAATTGAAAGTATAGACATTGTATGATGAGCAGGTGCAATGGATAGTGGGGAATAAAAGGGCATGAAATAATTCATATTTATGTTGTCTACCAAACAGGATAGCATGACACAATTTCAATATATGATGGCTAACTAACGGATAACATGACACAATTTCACATTATGATGGCTAACTAAAAAGATGGAAAACATAGTTCAAAATATGAGACTATGAAGGGATGACATGACATAACTATATAATGTGTTTATTAAATAGGTTGGCATGCCATAATTCACATACATTCATGGATAGAATGCCATAATCAAAATATGATTTTAAACACTAAGAGGATGAGATGATATAACTATATGATGTCTTTATTAAATGGGTTGCCATGCCATAATTAAAGATGATGTGTATGTACTATGTAAACATGATGCCATGATATAATTAATATATGATTTATATAGTAAGCAAGTAAGCAGGGGCAATCTATATGATGTAAAAACTAAGCAATGCAAGACAACATGCATGACATGGGTAATATAACCCGTTTGAGCATAGACCTCGGAAATAGGTGGTATCGGTCTGAATCCTCCTGAGGGCTCTTTAACCACCAAGATATCCTTGGAGTAGCATTTCTGCTGAATACCTTGTTTTCCTCGGATACTTCCATCACCCTTCAAATGGTGATGCAGGAAGTAGTTGAATATACAAGTTGTGACAAATGGAACCGTAATACAAAAAATGATAGCATGATATAATTCACATACATGATGATTGGCTAAACGCATGGCATTGCATAATTCACATATATAATGCCTTTGCAACAAGATAGCATTGTATAATTCACATATATAATGTTTGCAACAAGATGGCAATGCATAATTCACATATATGGTAATTAGACCTTTGAGCAGGTAATTCACACAAAGCATGTCTAAACTAATCAAATGGCATAGCAACGAACACCATAACGATATGAGCAACATAACCCTGAAGTTAGAGCATACACCTCGGGGAATAGGACTGGTCATCTCTGAATCCTCCTTTGAGAGCTATCTAACCGCGAGATATGCCGTGGATAGCATATCTCAAGACCTTGTTTTCACTCCGAATTTGCCATCACCGTGTCAAATGGCTGATGCACGAAGAGAGTTGAATGTACTAACATTGTTGACAAATGTAATATTAAAAAAAGGATGGCCGATATAATTTACATATAAGATGGTGGCTAAGCAGAATGGCATTGCAAAATTCACAATATATGCTGGCTAAACAAGGTGGCGTTGCATAATTCCATAAAGATGAATAAACTAAGCAGATGGCATTGCACAAGGATGTCTAAACTAAGCGATGACATATTTGATGTATAAAGTAAGCAATGCAAGACCCATATGCATGATATAACCAACATCGGCATGCCAAGTTAGGCGAAGACCTCGGGGGTAAATAGGAGTTATCTTCTCCTTGAATCCCCTCGGAAAGATATCTTCCTCTGATTACAATCCGAAATGCGTGGAGGGCTGCCCGCCTACCATGGGCGGCGCGCATGAAATTATATTGCCCAAACCGTCTCTTTTGCTCTACATGTTCGTTCCATTGTTTACAATAAATGTCATGCATAGGAATAAAACATAGTGAGTTTATGTAAGGGCATGCGAAATCCAGAGTAATGGTAGCAACTTTGTGGATAGACCCAAAACCAATAATAGCGGGGATAATGGCTTGTTAATAAATAAGATAATGGCTTCTTTCTTTTGTTTCCCACAACAGAAACTCATGTAGACAAGATTAACGGATAGTAGATAGATACTATTGATAGCGGCCCGATATGCCCCCAACCATTTAAAACTCAAGTTTGACCATTAGTTTGGAGTGACTCGAGTCTAATCGGTGAACGGGCGATAAAGTAGCATGTAATATTAGCGATGCATAACGTGGCGAACGAAGAGTCGACCTCTCTTGCGGACCCGTGTAGTCCTCGGGTCATCTGCTCGGTTGATGATGGTAATGCAGTTTTCATGGCTGCGGTAAGGGGAAGAAAGATCCGGGGCGAAAGAATCGGGGGCGGATCCCTCTTTGTCTGGACCCTTATCGTTGGACAGCGGTTTGGGGTGAAGGCGCAGCGGGGCCGGACAAACCACCAAATTTTCTTTGACAACTATCGTAAGAGAAGTAATTTGTAAGGCTTGTTTGAATTGGAGGATTCCAACAATGCGGGGTAGAAAAATAGACAGAATAGGATAGGAATGCGTGCAAAACAGAAATTTAAAACCAGTTTCGTCTGGGTGTTTGATTCACAAAATTGGAAGATCACGGGATGCAAAAAGCATGGTTAGATTAAGTCAAACCACAAGAAAATGTGGTTATAATCTATTATGCTACTTCTCTTAGTCTTGTGCTTCATGAATAGGAATTTGAAAAGGAGGACAAGTGAAAATTAAAATTCCTACTTTTTTCTTTCAAGGAGACACTAAAGGAACAAATCCGTGTGCTCGATGGACAATATATATAACATGTAAGTAAAAAGAGATGCAACAAGTGTACAACCTCTTTGGCGAAGCCATGTCGATCTCAGCGTGATTGGGTTGGCGGTGAGGATGCTCCTGACTTTCTGCGGAGGAGGGAAGAAGATCTTAGGCGTCGGGATGGGCCGTCTTTCTGTGTGATGGAGGTTTTCGTTGGAGCACTCCGGTGAGTTTCGGCGAGGCTGAAGCGGGACAAGAGAAAACGAACAACGTTAACCTGGTGGAATTCTAATAGCATCTCAATACATGGCGTAAAATACATAACCACAAAGTGCTAGATGTAAAATACATCAGCCGCTCATCTTTGAACTTAACTATGAAAAGAACTTAGCGCGGCTGAACTTAGCTTTGGGAACCTAAGCGAAACTGAATTTTCTGTCAAAACTGAATTTTCTTTGTCAAATGAAACTAGCAAGGTGAGGCTACGTGGTCACTGATTTTTTCATCTCGTGATCATTTTGCAGCCGTTGGATCAAACAAGGGCCTGCGGTTCATCTTCAACCTCCACCCCCGACCACCACCCCAAACAGCAGCCCCCCCTGGCTGGCTTGGCCCGCCCGCCCCCCACCGCCCGGTCCCCGCCGCCCCCATCCCTCTAGCCCCCGTCAAGCTTTTTCCGTGATCCCCCGCCCCCGCCCCGCGGCCACCGCCCCATCCGAACCCTAAGATAGAATGGGTACCTCTCGTGAGCCCCCTCCCCGGGGCTGGTTCTTCCCCCCTTGAAAATTTTAAAAGTCGATTCGTCGGAAGTGTAGCCTCGACCGCCATGCAAACAAAAGGCGAGAGAGCAGCAAAACAATAAAAGCGGACCAGGCGGGGCCAGAGAAAAGCGAGGCGCAGCGTGGCGAAAGCTAAGCACAGCTCCTTGATGTGGGCGTCGCCGCCGAGGGCGACCCTGGAGAAGTGGCGGCCCCCGTGGATGGGGGCCGTGTCGGCGGGACGGCGCCCGGCAGCACCGGAGATCGAATCAAGAAGAAAATCCGGGATTAGTGTACAACCTCTTTGGTGGCGCCGATTAGGCGCACTTCATCCGAAAGCGGTGATGATGATGCTCTTCGGTGGTGCGGTGAAGGCGGGGTGTGGGAATGGAGGTGGCGGAAGGCGAGGGAAAGTTGGGGCAACTCCTTGGAGGGGAGGGCGGGGTGGCTGAACCGGCGGGCGATGAGATCGACGCGGATCCTCATCGATGCGGTGGATGAGGGGCGTCAGTGTTCTTTGGGGCGACTCGTGGGGAAGGGCTCGGTGGGTGGCGGGCGGGCGGGGTGTGGGGTTTCCGCGGGTTTTCGCGCCTCGGTGTCTGAATGGGTGGGCGGATGGGATGGCGTGGGGAACCATGGCTTAGAGGCGGCTTGTCCGAAATGTGGGGTAATTAAAATACCCCCCACATTTGGGCGGTTCTTTGGTTCGGGGTACCCCGGGCATTTGGCGTGTCGGGATTTCACGGGGAGGTGGGAGTTTTTGGCGTTGTAATTTGAATAGCAAAGCGGGTTGAGATGGAGGGTTGGGGAACTGTGAGACAAAGATATATCTTAAATATTTCGGGCTAACAAAGGCGTTGAAATTTCGGACAAGCCTAACGTGTCTGTCCAAATCAAGCACTAAAATGTCATTCAAAACTTTGAATTCATGTTATGTTCAATTAAAATATTTTGCTCGTGTATAATGCATGTACCTTCTCAAATGAGCGTTTTAGTGCATTCCAAGCGTAATTACACCCAATATGAACTAAATTTGAATAAGATCTACGTAATGATTGTTGTGAAGTCAAAGCATTTGAATTCGTTTCTCTGTTTTAAGATCTACAATCATCATTATTGTCAAGTTAAACCATCGTTTGTGTATTATCTTCACAGCACACCACATGATTAGTCTCGAGTTACATATGAACTATGTGTACTATATGAACTCGAACTAGATTTTGAATCCACTTTATTTTGATTTCAAACACATTACATTTCTAGCTCTAGCTAGATCTTCATAATCTAAACCATGTCTCATATGTATAATGTGTTTATCACATTATGTATGGTGCCCGCCCCCTTACAAGTATTTAGATGTGAGTTGCAAACACCACAATTACCACAAATTCAAATAAAATGTGAGAATGTTAGATATAGTATTGTTTAGATTGCTCGATATTTATTTATGGCTGCAACCCATTATCACAAATTCAAATAAAATGTGAGATTGTTTGATGTATAGTATGGTTTAGATTGTTGGCATTTAGGCTGGTTGCAAGCCCATGATTATCACATTATGGTATAACATGTACAACATTATACCGCTATATTCATGCATGCAATGTTTAAAACACTATGATCTCCTATTCAAATATATGAATCCGCTTTCATATCAAATTATGATCTTTGTTAGTCTCTTAACCCACACAATCCTCTACCTTTGTAGCTACCACTAACTTTTCTCTGCATGCACGCCCTCCTCCTCCCTCGGCATTCTATCCAGGGCACATTCATTTTTTTCTTTAGGTCGTTCTCCCGGCTCCACAACTCCTTTCGACACACACGTCGATAAACCTCTGTGATGCCCCTCAACATACACACACAACTTCAATCTCCTCCTTTATTGTCCTTGCCTCTGTCTCTCATGGTGGGAACACCGTGTAAACTCTGCCCCTCTTTCATTGATCTCACAACCCTCCTCCCCTATCTAGCTAGTAGTTGGGCCTCCCCCACCTCCTAGCTCCATTCTCTCTTCTATCCGTCTCCTGGGCCTTTTTGCCTCTAACAAATGGGCGCCCGACCGATCTCTGCTATACATATAGCCAGCTAGGTCCTTATTCGTTTTACCCACATCGATCGATCTACCCATTAGTTGTGTCTCTCCCTTTCCTCACAAACAACAATTGATCTACCGATCTAGTTAGGTTTGCTTACCAAACACATGGTTCCCCTTCATCATCAATGGATCGTCCGCAGATCTATCACGCGGCACACAGCCATCCCCCTCTTATTGATAACATTGAGTTCCACCCTGGTTTGTCTAGTAGGCCTCTCCCAACATCCCAGAAGCAACTCCATCACCCATCCAGCACTCCCCCTCTCCCTCCCTCTCCCTCCCTCTCTCTCCCCTCTCTCTCCGTCCCATCATATTTCCGTCCTTGATTGTATGGATGTGGGATCTCCCTCAAGACATAGCTGGGTCTCTCCCTCAACACATTTGAGTCGTTCTACCTCTATAGTTGGCCTCCCTCCCTCCCCACCCCTCCCCCACACCCCGATACATCAAGCGCTCTAGTCATGTCTCCCCCACAAAACTTGACATGTGCCCTCTAACGTTAGTGGGAGTCGCCCTATTCTTTGACTTGCCCACACACACACACACACATTTTTGATGGCTCTCTTCATCGATCTCGCACCCCCCTTGATCCTCTCTTGACTCTATCGATAGCTTGACCCCTCCCTCTCTTTCGTGGATTGCCCGCCCTCTTGTATGATATGGATAGGCCTCCATTTCCACACATTGCATGCAAAATTTTGTTTGAGATGTCATCGATTTCCCACAAATAATTCACGAAATCAACCCCACCCCACCACAAAAAAAAACACTCACAGCGGTTTGTATCTCTCACACACACCCGTGGTGGGGCGTAAGAGAAGAGGTGCATGCACCCCGACTCCGTCTCTTTCCCAACACACCCAGGGGTACGGTGGAGCTCATTTTGCGAAAAAGGCAGCCGTGGTAATTTGCGTGTCTTGGTTGTCCACTTGGTGGAGGGGGATCTCTAAGGGTGAACAAACAAATTGCGACTTGGCGTTATGAAATTAAAAAAAGGCAAACCATGGGGGCCTACCTTAGAGCAAGGCTCTATACGAGTACTTTTGATGTGTCCGTCAACTCCGAGCGAGGAGAAGCTTGCTTATCGCCGTCCCCCCCCAGGCGGGTGGCTCGGGATGAGGTGAAGCTTGCTCCTCCCGCCCATCCCTTTGTGGCTCGCATGGAGGAAAAATTCTCCCCTCCGTTTACTCCTCGTCCCTACTACCTTGGTTATAGAGATTATATCATATTGTTTGGAATATATATGTCCTTTAGTAGATTTCAATATGAACTACTAGTACATACTCCAAACACTGATGTATAAGGCGTATTTTAAGTGTACATTCACTCATTTTGCTCCGTTGTGTAGCACTCTCCCTCGCCCTCGACCCTTTACGTGGTGGGCGTGCGCAATTCATTCGGTCTCATATAGCGAGCGATATATCTTACCATTATTGCTCGACTTCAAGAAGGAAGAGCCAAAAGTTAATATTTTGGAGATGCCAAGCGCAAGGTTAGTAGGTGCGCGTCATTTATAAATTTTTTTTCTTGATGACGTCGCTATGATAGGTTCATATGGAGAAAAAAACGCTCCACTATATACATAGTCGGGGCGGGCCAGCCTACGGTTGCTTCTGGGTTGCCTCTTCAACTCTCCCAAAATTGGCCACATCTCTAACATCCGGCGGATCCGTCGCTTGGGAAGGGTGGATGCTTAGTGTAGATCCGGTGGCCGTGGGGCTGAAAACCCTTCGGCGCGTCCCGATCAGGGTCCCGCCTTCTCTCTCCAAAGCCGGTGAGGTTGCCTTCGTCCCTTCTCCTTTGCCGGCGTGGGTTGCCGCCTCCGCCGCCCTCCTCAAGGTTGAGCTCGTCCCTCGGTACAACTCCCTTTACCCCCTGCTCCATGCCCACATCACTCCGTATTTTCTACTTCTTTGCCCTTTTAAATACCTCTCGGCTTCTGCTTTGTATTTGTGATGAGTTTATGTCTCATCAACTAGTCCTAATAATCTTATTCTAATCACGCTTCTTCAATTTCTTTGCCACAGGATGCTCATCTCGATTTTGGTGAAACTGCACAAAATGATCCGATGGTCAAAGGTTGCAAACTTCATTTATTAGGGCTCGAGCGTTGCCCGACAAATTAAGCCTGGTGGGGTTCACGGTTCAAGGGCTAGGGACTGCATGGATCGTTTTTTCTTTAGCTGCCTCTGTTCCAAAATAAGTGTCAACTTTAGTAGTAGTACAACTTTGTACTAAAGTTTGCACAAAGTTGAGACACTTATTTTGGAGCGGAGTATATATTTGCTATGATCTGTCAATCCTTGAGATGCAATAGCATGCATGTTAGTCTCCTTTGTATTTGATGAAATGTTGCAGCAGGCAACCTTGGGCCTAAGATACATGTAATAGGGCTGGAAGCTTCATAGCATTGTACAAATTTATCTACGCTGATAAATTACGATGCGTACTAGTACTATACTAGTACTTCCTCCATTCCTAAATATAAGTCTTTGTAGAGATTTCACCATTAACCACATGCGAGATGTATATAGATGCATTTTAAGTGTAGATTCATTCATTTTGTTCGTATGTAGTTCATCTAGTGGAATCTCTACAAAGACTTATCTAATAATAGCTAGCCCCACTACTAGGAATTATATATCCTCTCCTTGAGCCACATCATCAAAATTAGCGTAGCCGTTAGATGAAGTAAATTAGTCATAATAGCCGTCAGATCTAGGCGTTGAGAGGCTCACTAAGCCACATGCAAGCATGCAGAAATACCGTGGCACATGCATGTGAGTGGGTTTTAAATCACATCAACATGTCTGCATGCAAGCTGCACGGTAGCATGCATGTAAGTGAGCTTTAAGTCCCATTAACATGTCAAAAGAAAAATATAATCCCATTATGCGTAGGAGTTGGCTGATCTTTTTTCCTTATGTGGGATGATCTAAATGATGATGGGAGTTTATTTAGTTTGGCTATCACATTTGTCATGTGGTTATAGATTTTTTTAGTTCTATGAAATCGATAATTTTCTTGAGAGATATACCGTTGTTCAGCAGCGAGGGACTCATCTAGTAATATTTAGGAGCGAGGGAGTACTATGTAAAGAGTTAGGTGTCAGCGGTGATAGTGTGAGGTGGGCCATGTAATCACGAACTGCGTGTTTCACTGCTCTTGCACTCCTCCGTTGTGAAATGGAAAAATTGTAATCTACTACCTCCTTTACGCGGCGTGGGACATCAAGCAGTCCTACCACCTCGATAATAAAGACCAATGAGCCGTCAAATCCATAGACCCAGCGATAAGTTGGATGGATGAAGCAACCATCACTCTTGCGCCGGTGAGAGGTCGCGTCCGCTCTGCCGGGAATGAATCGGACACCGATTCTTTGGAGGCGGCTGACGTTCAGGCGGAAGCGCGAAGGATGGAGGGCTTTGGGTGGGCGGGCTGGTGAGGAGGCGTGGCAGCTGTCGCATGTCCCTACGGACACGCCCGGAAGCGAGAGGATGCACCGACTCTCGGCTAAAATCGTACACTACACACCATATCTCTGTAGGAGTAGGTCGATCTGTCGCACTCTCTAACACACACATGCTTGTTAAACACACACACGCATGCAACACCTTGGTCCGTTGCACCTTCTAACGTGACTTATTACACGTAAGCGGAGGGAGTAGTAAGTATCGAGATCGTGACTGCTGACTTAAGTCGAATACAAGTGCCCAAAATTTGTGTGCATGCTTATAATATGGATTCACTTAAAATAATCGTGAGCAAGCAGAGGGATCAATTGGACAGTGTTCCCGAGTAGTAGCGAGATGTGTGAGGTAGTAAGATACACTTGGCGCTTTTATTTTTCTTATTAATTTGTTTGTTTCACCCTCATTGGTGGGACCCAGCATACTACGTGGAGAGAGGTAAGGTGACTAAGGCTGCATTATTTCTACACCACTTGTGGATAGTCTTACCACCAAAGCCACATGACACAATTATGATTGAAATCCTAATGACTCCCACACACACACAAAAAACACGACATACTGTCACACGAATGCAGGAATGTATAAAGGTTATTTTCCTCTCGTTGAACATAGCAGGGAGGGTTGTGTAGCTAGTTAGCCTGTTAGCTCATCAAACTTGAGGTCTCGGGTTCGATAACTACACTTGAGCATAATTTTTGCGGGAGGATTCTTTGTTGGTAAAAATGTTTTCTAGGGTTTCCGCTTCACACTCTCTGTCGATTATATATATACGCTGGAGCCTTAGCGCTTGTGTTGCTCTCTTCACACTCTCTCGCCCTCTCCCTTGGGGAGCCTCAGGTGCTTGTAGTTGCTCTCTTCACACTCTCTCGCCCTCTCAGATCTAAACAAGACTTCGTTGGCCTCTCTCTCCCTCACTTGCTGCTCAAGAGCGGCGGATCCATCCGCCGGGAAGGAAGGAGGCTTAGCTGTCGCCGTCGGAGGAGGAATCCCTACGTGCTTTGTTCACTTTCCACCAGGGCGGCAGGGAGGCCTCGACCCCTTCTTCTTCGCAGCCATCCGTTGCCCACGAACCACGCCCAAGAACCTTTAAGGTATATTTACTTAC
>JAHIAM010019477.1:0-19658 GCA_021605205.1 Aegilops longissima
TGGGAGGTTGCTCTCCACTCGGTAGGGATTTTCGGATACTTAGGCGATCTTGGACTGCTGCTAAGCCCCAGTGGGAGGATTGCTCTCCACTCGGTGGGATTCGGACACTTAGGCGTCTTGGACTGCTGCTAAGCCCCAGTGGGAGGTTGCTCTCCACTCGGTGGGATTTTTCAAACTTAGTAGTCTTGGACTGCTGCTAAGCCCAGTGGGAGGTTTGCTCTCCACTCGGTGGGATTCAAACTTAGGCGAGTCTTGGACTCTGCTAAGCCCCAGTGGGAGTTTGCTCTCCACTCGGTGGGATTTTCAAACTTAGGCAGTCTTGGACTGCAGCTAAGCCTCAGGGAGGATTTTTGTGTAATCGTAACTCTGAAGGGGAAGGCAGCAGTCGACCTGCGTTGTCATCCTTGCAAAGCACATTGTATTAAATACTTGGCGAGTACTTGGACTGCAGCTAAGCCCCCAGTGGGAGGCTGGCTCCTCACTCGGTGGATTTTCAAACTTAGGCTGAGTACTTGGACTGCAGCTAAGCCCCAGTGGGAGGCTGGCTCACCACTCGGTGGGATTTTATAAATGCCAAGAGTGCTTGGACTGCAGCTAAGCCTCCAGTGGGAGGCTGGCTCACCACTCGGTAGGATTTTCAGATTCTTAGGTAAGCGGATTGCAGCTAAGCCCCGAGTGGGAGGCTGGCTCTCCACTCGGCAGGTTTTTACAAACTTGGTAAAGCAGGTTGACTAAGCCACCCAGGGAAATTTCTTATGTAAGCGAAAAGTAATAACAATCCTTTGGGAAAATTATAACATTCTTGTCTTTGATAAACAAACTACATAAGTACTTTTATTACATCTCACCGAGTGAGTACTTAAGTGTAAAAGGCGGAGCAGCTCCGCATTCAAGCTCGAGGCTCATCAATCTGGCGTCGGCGTTGTAAGATGATATGCTCCATTGTGGAGAACTCTGGTGACGATGAAGGACCTTCCCAAGTGGGGCGAGCTTGTGTGGTTTTGTTGATCCACTCGGAGGACCAAGTCTCCCTCTTGAAAGGTTCGGCTCTTCACATTTCTAGCATGAAATCGGCGCAAGTCCTGCTGATAGATGGTCAAGCGGATCAGGCCATCTCTCTCTCTCTTCAAGGAGGTCATTGCATCTTGCGGGCTTGCTCGCTTCATCTTGAGTAGAAGTTTGACTCGGGGTGCATTGTGAAGCGAGGTCACTTGGCATAAGCGCTTCAGCTCCATAGACCGAGAAAGAATGGAGTTCTCGATTCGACCGATTAGGAGTGGTCCTCAATCCCCAAAGAACCGACGGAAGTTTGTTGACCCACGCTCCTGCTGTATGCTTGAGATCACGCATCAGCCGAGGTTTCAGTCCTTTGAGAATTAGACCATTTGCTCGTTTTGCTTGTCCATTCGACTAGGGGTGAGCAACTGAAGCATAGTCGACTCGCGTGCCCTGAGAGGCGCAAAAGGCTTTGAACTTGTCGGAATCGAAGTTTGACCCATTGTCGATTGATGATGCTATGCGAGAATCCATATCTGAATATCAACTCTCTGATGAAGCTGATAGCGATTACGCATCGAGGTTCTTGATAGGTTTAGCTTGATCCGCCGTAAACTTGTCATTGCCACTAGCAAATAGTGAAACGCTTACGCGGTTCTCGGTCCAATCATATCCAACCCCCAAACAGAAAAGAAAGGCAGAACCCAGTGGAATGTTCTTCAAGGCTGAGGCGGGTTTGTGTGACTTATTGGAGTAAATGACATCCTTCACACTTATCGACTATTTCCTTTGCCATTTCATTTGCTTTTGGCGAGTAAAATCCCGCTCGGTATGATTTAGCCACAATGGTCGAGAGGGCGCATGGTGACCACAGGTCCCGAGTTGATATCGTCAAAATTATCGACCTTCTTACGGCGTTATGCATTTCGGCCGACTCGATCGGAGCTTTCTTTCTCTTGTCCCTTGACCTGATAAAGGCCTTGGATCGGCGGACGATTTGTGAGCCTCTTCTTCATTCTCTGGAGCTCTTTCCTTAGGATATCTGCGATGTACGGCACCGTACAGTCGGGAGTGATGGCCACGACTTCCATGACCAGGTCGACTACAGCTGGGGCCTCAACTTAAGTCGGATCAGTGGCACTTTTAGGCTGTGGAGCTTCTTCGGTGAAAGGATCCTCTTGAACTGATGGTGTGTGGATGTGCTCCAAAAACACATCACTGGGAATAGCTTCCCTCTTGGACCCTATTTTTGTCAAATCGTCAGCAGCTTGATTTTTCAGTCGGGGTACATGATGAAGCTCTAACCCCTCGAACTTCTTCTCTAGCTTCCTCCTTTGCATTGCAATAACCGGTCATGGCTGGACTTGACGTCCTCCTTCATCACTTGATTGACTACTAAATCTGAGTCGCCGTAGACCGGGAGGTGTGAGCATGAGTGAAATGACCATCGCAACCCATACAGCGATTGCCGTATTACTGCTTCATTGTTGGAAGAATCAAAGTGAATCTGGAGCACATATCGAGCTTATCTCCTCGGGAAACCAACACTACCCCAGCACGGAACCATTCAGCATCTTGAACCGTCAAGAACATGGTCCGTGCTCCAGTGAACTTGAGTCGATGTAATTGCTGCTCGATCCACTCGGTGATGAAATCTGCTACTGCTTGGGACTTGATGGCTTTCTTTGCCTCAAACTTGATATCAAGGGGAAGGAGTTCAATGGCCCATTTCGCCACTCGACCAGTTGCATCTCTGTTGTGCAGAATCTCTGATAATGGGGCGTCGCTGACGACTATAATGGAATGATCAGAGAAGTAATGAGCAACCTTCTTTGCAGTCATATAAATCCCATACACAAGCTTTTGATAATGAGGGTATCTTTGCTTTGATGGGGTTAATACTTCAGAAAGATAATATACTGGGCGCTGCACTTTGAAGGCCTTTCCTTCTTCTTCCCTTTCGACCGTAAATCTTTGTCTTGTGACGACTTGTCACAATGGCTGCAATGTAAATCAGCAGCGGCTCCTTCTTTGATTGGGGCAGCAAGCACCGGCTGGAGTGGAGGCGAGCTTTGAGCTCTGCAAATGCTGCATCGGCTTGAGAGTCCACTCGAACTTGTCGACTTCTTCATCGATCGGTAAGAGGCAATGCCTTTTCACGGGCGAGAGATGAATCGACTTAAGCGGCCAAGCATCGGTAAGCTTCACGGACGCCGTGCACCGCGCGAGGCGTTTCATTGGATATAGTGCCAACTTTTTCTGGGTTGGCGTCGATTCCTGTTGGAAGCGAAAACCGAGTAACTTTCCGCGGGAACTCGAATGTGCACTTTGATGGATTAAGCGATATCATACCTCCTGAGATTGGTAATTGTTTCAGCAAGGTCGGTCAACAGGTGGAACCTTTCCGTGACTTGACCACAATGTCATCCATGTATGCTTCCACATTCCGGTGATTTGGTGAGTAAACACCACGAATCATCCTCATGAGCGTGGCTCCGGCATTCTTGAGGCGAATGGCATGGTGACATGAAGCACTGAATGGAGTGATGAAAGCTGTTTTGATCTCGTCGGGTCCATCTACGGCGGATCTGATGGTACCGGAATAGGCGTCTAAAAGACAACCGCTCATCCCGCGATCGAGTCAACTATTTGGTCGATGCGGGAGAGAAAAATGATCTTCGGGCAGGCCCGATTGATATGTTGAAGTCGATGCACATGCGAAGTGACTTGTCCTTCTTAGGGACCATGACAACATTGGCGAGCCACTCGGGTGGTAAATCTCTCGGATAAACTCTGCTGCTGAGCCGAGCCACCTCCTGCGTAATGGCCTTTCTCTTACGGACGGCGGACCGTCGAAGATGTTCTTTGACATGTTTAACTTTTGAGTCGACTTCGTAAGCGATGCTCGGCCGATCCCACAGGAACACCCGGCATGTCGTGAGGCTTCCATGCAAAGATGTCCCGATTCTCATGGAGGAAGCTGGATGGCGCTTCTTCCTATTTGGAGTTGAGTGTTGTTGAGATGTGGGTCGGAGCAGCATTGGGATCAGTATGTGAATCGGTTTCGTCTCCCGGACGGTGAAATCTGACTCCGTGGCGGGCTTCTTGGCTGCAAACAAATCACTTTCAGGTCTGCAGTTTTACGGTACTCTTGCAGCTCTACCCCGCCATCGAGCATCAGCGATCTTAGAGCCTTCTGAAAACACTCTTACCTTTCTTCCGATTGCCGGTGGCGGTGATCACACCTTTGGGACTGGCATCTTCAATTTAAGTACACATAACATGGTTGAGCCATGAAGCAGCGCATATCTGGCCTCCCGGGGATAGCGTGATAAGCGCTCTGGAAATCGGCGACCTCAAAGGTCAACTTTTCCTTCGAAAATTCTTGTGGTCACGAAAAACCACATCCGAGAGCAATTTGGCGAATGACTCAGCCTTCTTTCCGGAATGACTCCATGGAAGCTCATGTTCTTTGGTCTTGAGTCGGACATCGGAATGCCCATCCCTTTCAGCGTCTCTGCATACAATATGTTCATGCCACTGCCACCATCCATCAAAACCTTAGTCGGTCGAGTGCCTTCGACATTGGGTCGATTTCCTGTCTTGCCTCCCGAGGGGTGGCTATGTGCGTCGGTGATCGGTGAGTCGAACATGATGGCGGTGCGCAACCATTTGAGATAACTAGGTGTCATGGGGCGATATATTCACTTCTCGGTTGATAACTTTCAATCGACTTTTGCTTTCACGTCGGCCAAAATCATCAGTGGAATTGACACTGAGGGTATCCACCGTCACTATCTTCCTTATCCTCAACTTTGTCCGACTCCTTGTCCTTGTCCTTGGGCTGCTTCCCCTAGAACTGCTGAATCAAGAGCCGACACTGTTGAGTGGTATGCTTTGGGTAAATGAGTTTACCCTCTTCATCTTTCTTCGTGTGAATGTGACATGGCAAGTCTAACACATCATTTCCATCTTGGTCTTTCACTTTCTTGGGGTTCCAAGGCCCCTTGGGTTTCCCCTTGAACTTTCCTGGAGTCACGGCCAAGGCTTCTCCAGGAGCAGCTGGCTCGGCTTTCCGCTTTTGTTTCCGACTGGAGTTCCCTCCCCTGGTTTCATTAGCGACTGACTTGTACTTGCCACTCCGGAGCCGATCCTCTTCTTCACCATTGGCGTACTTGGTGGTAATCTCCATCATTCGACTCAGGGTCATATATCCGGTCCGACCGAATTTCAAACTCAACTCTCTGTTCTTAACACCTTCCTTGAAGGCCTGGTACTTGATGATCGAGATACATTCTCTCTTGTGGTGCAAAGTGATCCATCTCTGGATGTAATCCCTCGAGTTTCATTAGACTTACGCACACGACTACAACTCTATCAATCCTGCTGGCCGCTTGCAAGTTCCTTCAAATGTCCTGACAAACACTCGGGCGAGATCTTCCCAAGTGTAAATGCTGCTGGGTGCTAGCTGATTCAACCACGCTCTGGCTGAGCCCTCCAACATAAGAGGCATGTGTTTCCTGGCCACTTCATTGTTGCCGCCGCCGATCTGAACAACCACTCGGTAGTCTTCAAGCCAAGTATCCGGCTTGGACTCACCGGTGAACTTACTAACTCCAGTCGCCAACCTGAAGTTGGGAGGAATCACCACGGCTCTAATGGCTCTGCTAAAACACTCTGGTCCTGAGACGTGGACTCTGCCGCTAATGGGCGCATTTTTGTCATGGCCTTCTCGGTTAGCTCTGTTCCTGTCGACCAGACCTTGAACGATGACGGATCTTGCATCAAAGCCTGGTTCCCTGGGGTCGACTAGAATCCTTAGCCCAACAACTTGTCTTGGCGCGTCATCTTCTTTGTCGAGCGCATCTGACCCACCCCTAAGGAGGAGTGGTGGGCACTCGGCGTCGATCATCATTCGAATCGGTCCTCGTCTTGATCACGCGGCCTCCATGTCCCTCACGCCTCGAGGCGATCTTGGGCTATGTGCCAAGCTGGGTATATTAGCGGCAGCGGATCTCTGTGAATCTTGTTTCGTGATTGCGATACAGCTGAATTTTGATCTCCTGCTGCGGGAGTAAATCTACGATGCAGGTAAGCCTCTGCCAGCCTCCGTGCAGGAAGGCTGAATGGACTCTGCTATCGGGCTGCAGCTGCTAGATTCTGAATGGGAGTTCGGTATACCTGAGTCGGTTGTGGAAAGAGTTGGCGTCGATTTGGGCGGCGGGACCCATTATTGCGCTCGTTCATCGAGCACTCGCACAGAATTTTCCGGTCGAGTGCGCTCGATAGAATTGGCCAAACACGCATCTTCTAAGGCGCGGGCCTGGGGTTTTCTCCAGCGATAGGAGTGTGAAGCACATCCATGTTCGGTGGCGAAGCTCCTCCCTCTGCGGTGAAGTGAGGGGCTGGGCTGGTACTCTTCATGAACTGCGCCGGCTCGCCTCCATCAACGCCCACTTGTCGTATGCAGGGGAAAACCAGGAGACTCGTGGTCATCGACCATCGAGCGTCCGCCTGGATCGCTTTCTTGTCGCTTTTCGGATCACGATGTCCCGAAGAGCGGTCGGCAGATCGAGCAGGCCGTAGAGATTCGTCGGGCTAGATTGCGCGACTTGGGAGTAGCCATTGGCGAACCTGGCGTGCCTCACCACCGCTGAAGCCTCGTCGGCCCAGAGCACTTGCGCCCGTGAGCCGGGAGGAAGGGCAGCACGAGAGCCGACCGATCTTTGGGTCGGCAGACTGCCGCGGGGAGGACGCCCAGCAGACGCCTGTAGCGAGTCGCGTTGCCCATGAGGGGGAGTGCGTCAGCGTCAGTGGAGCCTCCTGCAACCAAGCGGAGTCGTCGGCGATGAGCGTGGCGCCGAGGCGGATCTCGCGACCCTCAGCAAAACTCCGCTTTGAAACCATGATGAATGGGATGGAAAAACTGCAACTTCTCCAACAAATCGCTAAGACACCTGCCCCAAGGTGAAGCCAAGCTGTCGTGGTTCTAAGTCGGCAATTACAATGGGGGTAGGTATGGGAGGCAAGATCCTAGCTATGGAGTAGTTGTATCATAAGATGTTTACGAGTTCAGGCCCTTCTCGGAGGAAGTAACAACCCTCGTCTCGAGCCGGGAGGCGGTCATTGTATTATATCGTATGAGTTCTGAGTCGAACCCTTTACCTTGAGGAGGGTGGCTTATATAGGTTCGCGGACCCTCCGGCCCTTAGTTATCACGAGGATTAAGGTACATTAAGAGGAGATTCTTGTGCGTCCCACATAAAGTGCTATGATGACCATAAAGCCACTTAATGACCGACCGTTTGCATCTTGGGTATGTTGTAGATCTTACGGCGGTCAGTGGTTGGCTGGTGGTCGAGTGTCTTGAGTTAGTCGAGTGGAATCCTTCAGTCGGTGAAAGGTATTTTCTTTAGGAGATGTCCTTGGGAGGGCACCTTAGACAAGTTCATGACCCTACCTAGGTACATGACTTCATCACCGCCTTCCAGCAGTAATGAACCGTCAAATCACAAAGGCCTCGCCTCTCGTGAAACCGACCAAGCTGGACTGTCCAGCTCTAGCCTTTTAAAAATGTATACTTTTATACAGCGGTGGTATCGATGGATTTAGCCATGGAGCAAAACTTGAAATTAAAAAAGGTGGCACATATAGAGAGCACTCATCGTCAAATTATGCATATAGTACTATTAAAAGGCTAGTCACAATAATGGTGTCCAACCACACCCTCAAATAAAACTAAGAGGGTGCTTGGATACGTTTTAGTCCCATGAATAAAAGTAGTGGGACTAAAACATGCTAACCCTCACCCATGCTTGGATCCAAATACTAAAAGGCTAAAATCAAGTTAATGAGCATTTATTATCCTCCAAACCCTCCAATCGAGAACTACTTTGTGTTAAAGGAGAGGAGTTAAATGAGTAGAGAGGACTAGTCCACATTTTAGTAGGGGTACCCTGCCTAAAAAAATTAGTCTCAAGACTAGTTTTAGCCCTCTTTAGTCGAGGGGTGCTTGAAACTTTAGACTCTTAAAGACTATTATTAGTCGAGACTAAAATAAGTCCCTTGGATCCAAGCACCCTAAGCATCTGGAATTCTTTGACAAAACTAAGCACCACGAAATTCTTTGACAACTAAATTGCTGGCTATATGATGTTGGCCATATATATTGTACATATATAATGTAAAAAAGCAGTGGTAGTACTATACCAACTAAAAGATGAAATGTAAGAAATACTAGCATATGCGTACTAAAGAGTTAAAATGCGAGAAGAAACATAACATAGTTACTGGCTGGGGGCTCAACACAACACACCCCTCAAATTAAATTAAGCACACTGAAATTAAACTTTGCAACTATTCGGTGACACTGCATTAGAACCACCATGAGCAGCGACACTGCCACCTTACTGGGTCCTCGTCCACGTCCTTGACTTAGTCCTTGTCCCTCTTCCTCTTGGCGATACTTCTTTGCTTGAACACTTTGCTTGGCTGTTGCTCTTCATCCAACCCTTGTAGATATTGAAGCAAAGGTAGCCATCCATTGCAGCGTAGTGGATGTGGTCTATATCTAGTACATTCCGCTGCCATGCATGGCGATGAAAGCGTGTATGGAGGTTTCTCCGGTTTACCGTATGAAGGATGAACCATGGCTCTGGCAGCGAATCAGCATTGAAGGTGACGAGAGGACACCGGCCGATTCTTACGGAGGTCGAAGGTGTTGCCTACAGCGAGGCCTATCCGATGCGGGACTTCTTTATCGTTACCAAAGTCTCGATAACAAATTTGACTAGGTTGCTCTCGAGAAGTCCTTAAAATCCTGGCACTCAACGTCGGCATGGCATATGTGGTAGACCAAGCATAAGTCATGCCGCAACACTGGATCACGGCGGGCTTCTTCCTCTCTTAGTCCTTTAGATCCTTCTCTTGTCCCGGGGCGGTGGTGTACCCAACATCTAGCCAGGTGACCCTCATCATCTCGGTCTTGAACATGCGTGCAGCGAAAGGCATCCTTTCACCGTCGCGAAAAGCGGGTGTGAATGACGTCGAACTCATCGCGGTGATGGTTTAACCTTGTACTCACCGCTGATCGTGGAGATTTGGGGCGCCATGGATTTGGGAGGAGGGTTAGGATTAGTGGAGCTGCGTAATGTGAATGGGCCGGGCGACTAGGAAGCGAACGCCGTAGTATTGAAGGGCGTGCGAGGGATGAGTAAGGCGAACTGCCCGGCGTCACGAGCGATAGGATAGTGGCTTTCCATTCTCCCATGATCACGGGCTTACGAGAGCCCTTGGATCTGAGATCGAGCGGTTGCATGGCGTGATTCTATACCTATGGTGAATATCCTATCACGGAGGTTATTACGCAAATTTTGATAACTTAGCATCACGACCGTTTGATCTCATATCCAAGGGCTGCGGCAGCAATATCATGGTCGTGCCTACCACGACCGTCGGCGTCGCTGTGTGGTCGGCGCCCTTGGAGATTTAACACGGTGCGTTAGGCTATCGATGTTGACATGTCATACATAGTCATCCTTAGTCACTCATACTACAACAAGGTTTTGGCTATAAGGTTGGCTATAAGTGTATTTTTTACTTCTCTCTATCTCTTTCTTGTACTCCCTCCATCCCATAATATAAGAACGTTTTGACACTAGTGTAGTGCCAAAACGTTCTTATATATAGGACACTGAAATACTAGTATTATTGCATTTGCCAAGGTGACCTCTTCAATGAAATGGTGTTGCTAAGTTTGCTTCATTTAATTAGCTATAGACTCAAGATTGTCTTTTCACCTAGGTACAGCGCTTAGCACCATTTCTTCCTTGGGTCACCAAACAAGTCTCTCTCTTCTTGATTAACTTGCCACATCAGAATTTATGCCTATGTGGCAAGCTTAAGCTTACCTAATAGAACAAGTAAGTACAATAGTGCACTTTACATGGCATTTTGCATATGTGGAGGAAAGAGGCAAGGAAAAAGTGGAGAAGTGGGCTCTCATGCAAAGCCGACCTCTACTACATGGTGGAGTATTGGGAGAGGCACACAGTATGGAGGTGGTGGGAATCGGGAGACTCACGCCCGGTCGTGGCGCCATGATTAAAATGATAATGACAAGTCAAATCACGGGGCCCCACACTGTCCAGCGATAACTTCATTGTCAAATCACACATCCCTCACGTTTGCAGCAGCCTACTCCCTCGTCTTCTCGCGTCTCTGTCGAGCCGACTAGGTAGATTGCCCCGCCGCCTACAGCATGAGAAAAGCCCGCCCTCGACTTTTGAATAGTATACAATATACTAATTTTGTATCCATGGATTCGCGCGCGCCATGGAACAAAGCGTCTAAGCAATTGGTACACATGTCGGAGTATCAACCGACCGTCGCGTTCGCGTCGCACCCACGGTCAGTCGGTCGGTACGCTGCTCTCCGAATGGGCAGCGCATCATATTGCGTTGCACACACACATGTGGGGCGGCAATTGAGAACCGACCATAGGCACTCCCGGCCCCCAAATCGGGTGACTTAAGGCCCTTGAATGCTCCACCTTGTACATGTGCTAAGCTTGCCAACTAAGCAAAAATCTGATGTGGCATGCTAGTTAAGAAGAGAGAAAGTAGTATGGTGACCCAGAGAAAAGCGGTGCTAAGCACGTGTACCTAGAGTGAAAGCACAATTCGAGTGCATAGCTAATTAAATGCATGAAGCAGCACCTTTGCATTGGGGACTTGAGTTGCTCGACATTTAATATATTGCACCATATCTAAGCACCTTTGCATTGGGAGAGGTCTAATAGAAGAGGAGGCGGCGATAGTACTAGAAGTGTTGTACTACGTTGGTGCAGGGCGATCCTGCAAGACACGGAAGATCAGTTCATCCATGCATGTGACCGGACTCCGAGACATGCTGGATTGGCTATCGTCTACATATCGTGCGAGGCTGTGTTGTACATGGCTGTAGTTGTGGTGAAAATCTAAAAAGGTTTCTTGTCATCTCGCAAAATTAGGTGTCATGTGCTTGGATCACTGCGAGGTTAAACAACGACAAGCGAGTTGGGCTAGTCATTGGGGGCACATGCACGAGCGGTGACTACTCGGCTGCCATCTATGTCAAGCGGCTATATTAATTGGGACATCTATCGGACCCCTTTTCTGAGTTTATCTTTAATTTGAGCTTTGTTCCTCGTCTAGTTTGTCCGTCGGAGTTCATGTTGTCTCCTTTGGCAGTGAGGTTATGATTTCTTGTCATGTGGCATTTTTTACGTGTTATATGTTATAATCCGGCGCTTGATCAAAATGGCGACAAGCTGCGCCTCGGGCCCACGTGCATGAAGACTTCTCGGCAGTCATTGGCGAGGTCAAGCCGGCTCCATTAGACAAAAAAACTAGTACTACTCCACTATATAGGCAGGAGCCTCGCGCTTGCTTGCTAGTGTTGCTCTCTTCACCTTGTCTCAACCTCTCGGATCTAAACCACGGCGGTGGCCCACACTCTCTCTCTCTCTCTGCTCACCGCTGGTCACAGAGCCAGCCGGATCCTCTCCGCCGGGGAAGGTGAGAAGGTGCAACGTTCACTGTGATGCGTCCTCGGTGGCGGCTCTTACCCCTTCTTTGGGCGTGTCCCGATCAGCTGCCTTGCCGTTCTCTCCCAAGCACGGCTGGCGGCGGAGGGCCTCGGCCCTTCTTCCTCGCTGCCGTGGTGTGGGCAGATCCAGCCTCCGCCCGCCCACCTAGCGACGTCCGGCGACCATCGGTATAACTTCCTTGAAACCAGCCTTGCTCTACTTCGAGCTCTGGCGTCGCTGCATTTGTATCTTTTACTATTTCTCGGGCCCCCTCGTAGATAGGATCGATCGGCTGTTGAAAACCACCTAATTTTTTACGTTTAAGAGGTAAAACTAGTTCATGCACTCGAATCTAGTACTACTTGGTTCAAACAAGGAAGAAAGGGGGTGGGGGTGGGGGTGGGGAGGTTTGTTACTGAATCTAGGACTTGGTGAAAGAAATAATGGGGCGAAAAGTAGCGAGGCGGCTATCAAGCTGGTCTCTAGGTCTAATAGGAAATAAAGGAACGCAATACAAACTCAATATAAACCCGATCTATTGGTTGAAAAAGGAAAGAAAGTGGGGGCGGGGGACAAGTCAGCGAGTAAGTCAGCACTAGATTTGCTAGCCTCACACGGTATAAGGTGGCTATACCGAACAAAAATGGGACCAACCCGGATATCCTGTTACGATGTTTGTTGCCCGAGCCACTCTTATGTAATGCCCTTTGGTAAAATGTAGCGATCGCCTTTGTTAAAAAGTAAGGACACGTTAAACCAATGTTGTTTTCAATGTAATGCCTCGATAATATGAATCAATGGCACTTCTTTACATGTCCTGCTAAAATTTCCCATTAAGATAAGTTGGTTCTTTTAGTTAGAAATGCAATGTCTGGTCGTCTACTCTCCGTGCCCAAAGTAATGTCGTATTTAACGGTTGTCATAGTTAATCCTAATGCCCACACTAATATCTAGCAATGCCATTGCTTTAGAAATTACTCTTGTCCTTATAGGATTGCCATTGGATAAGGAACATGCTTCTTTTCATTTGATGCATGTTTCATCACTTATTAGTCACCCTCCTTTCCACCATTTTTGTGCAAGCAGAGATATACATTTCACGCTCGATCTTAGTTGAACTGCACAAATGATATCAAATTATAGTTGAGCATTCAGGAGCTTCACAACCAACCTTGATGTTGCTCAATTTTATTGCAACTAATGAAGAATAAGCTTTGTGGGTTTCGTTTTCGATGGAAATGGAACCGGGGCTGGAAACCCTTTTCTTAAAAAATTTGAAGAAGAAGTTGCTAGCTCACGGGACATTGCTTCATTTTAGGTGAATTGCACAAAAGGTCCCATGAATTGAATCATCCATGTTGGTGATTGAAAGAGCCAGCTTGACATCCCAATCTAAGACCCCGGCCTCCATCCTTGCGGCGCATGGTACACCTCATTTGCCACCTTTCGACCCTAGTGTCCGCGATAAAATGAAGTAATAATACAGTTAAAATAGGCGAGTGTCATCTCTATCATTTCATTTCAATGTAGATAAAGAAAGTGCTTCTCTTTGTTAATGTATGTTTCATCAACTAGTCCCATTGTTAATGTTTAAGCGTTTACATAAGCGGGGTGCTTAATTTTAGTTGATATGTACAAAATAGAGATTTGAATGTCTCAAAGCGCCTCCTTGTACTACCGCTATACACTGATGTTCATCCTTTGGCGGAAGGTGTATCTGGGAGACTTGGGGCGATGTCGATATAAGGCGTACCGTATGAGGTAATCGCGGGGCCCATCTCGCCCTGCAGCATGGCATACTATGATACTATCGCAATATTTTCTTCTATTTATTTTGTGTGTTTCATCAACTAGTGCCACTATAATGTAATCACGCTTTTTCATTATATGTGCAAACAGGGTTATTCAGCTGCATTTTGGTGGAACTGCACAAATGTACGTATGGAACCGACATATATGCAGAGTGCGAGGTGTGCCAAGTAAAAATTACCGACACCAACCATGCTGCATGCATGCATTGGCATCCACCACCACCAGTGGGATGTGTGGCGCTCTCTGTGGAAGGATCTTTCTCGACAACAAATCGTCTAACCAAATACTAGTAGCTTATATTGGCAGTTTTCTAGGGAGTACTCTTTTCTGAAAGAAGCACCAATCTATTTTTCTTTATTTGTACCTTTGTGTCACAACTTTGACCCAAAGGTCGGAGCTATTTTAGGGTGATTGGCGTAGTACTCAAAGACTGATTGTAAGCATGATTTTCATTAGCTGTCTGCTTGATTGTAAGCATGAGCAGGTGGAAGATTAGGTTAGTCTGAAGCTTACCTTAAACCCTACGCCGCTGTTGAAGCGAGGCGGCGTCGAGGAACCGTGGAGAAGCAGCGGGGAAGCGACATCGCACCATCCAGCCTCCTCTTGCGGTGGGAGAAGCGAATACTCCTGTGGCTCGGCTGGCTCTGCACCCTCACGATGGCACACCATACTCGATCGATTCGTTATCCTCTGGGTGCTCGACCTTGACCTATCGCCCACCACCTCCGCTGACCCGTCGCCTCGGTGAATCTTTCTGCTCCATCGCCCGGAGGAGATACTCGATGAACTTCGGAGGACTGGCGTGGCGTTGCTGCCGAGGTGTACATGTACATCACCGCCCTCATCGCCGTCGTCTCGCTCTTTCGCATACATTGCCACATGGCCTGCAGCGTCCTCGAAATCTCCCTCATTGTCAAACCAACTAAGGATCTCCTTCAACCTGGCTAACTTTGCTGATCGCCATGCGGCGATCTGCTGATCGCTGCTACATCCTCTCCATAGATGTCCTACAGGTGGTCGGTGCTAGCTTTGGAAGATGGGAGGAGAGATGGTGGTCTTGCAATAGAGAAGAGGGAGGCGAGGCAGTGGTTTTGGAATGGAGATGATGGAGAGGAGAGGAGGTGGTTTTGCAATGGAGAAGATCGAGAAGAGGGAGGCGAGGCGGTGGTTTTGGAATGGAGATGATGGAGAGGAGAGGAGGTGGTTTTGCAATGGAGAAGATCGAGAAGAGGGAGGCGAGGCGGTGGTTTTGGAATGGAGATGATGGAGAGGAGAGGAGGTGGTTTTGCAATGGAGAAGAGGAGAGGAGGCGTCTTGACGGCGATTTAGGATTAGACGAGAGAAGCGTGTTGTGGTGGATCAAAATCAAAATCAATTTACCCTTCAATTAAAGCGACCCCACTAACTAGTCTCCCTTTTATTACGGGTCATAATTGACCATGATTTTACACATAAATTATATGTTATCGTTGCAAAAATAATATAATTTGAAAGTACATTCAGATATGAACCAAGCGATACAATTTTGGTGACATGCATTCACATTTGCTTGTCAAATACTGATGCGTGGTCAAACTTTGACCCAAAATCATAAAACAACAAAAATACTTCCAAGACCAGCGCCGCTCTTCGCTCTTCTCCTCTTAAACCACCATCGCTCCTCTCTGTTCCAATCTAAATGCAGCCGCTCCTCTCCTCTTCCATTTCAAAACCACCCCTCCTCTCTGTTCAGTCCAAAACCAGCGTCGCTCCTCTCCCATTCTAATCCAAAACCAGCGCTACTCTCTCTCTTCCATTCAAAAACCACCGGCAGTGAAGGTGCTGTGGAGAATTAGATCGATGGAGGAGTACAAGCGATACGTGAGGATCCTGAGCGGCGACCTGTGAAGCTAGCTAGGATGTTGGAGATCTGATCTTGGTTTGACAACAAGGACCAACTAAGCGGCGGCGGCGACATCCATGGCCAAATATCTGCCTTGAGGCGAAAAGGCGGCGATACTCCGGAGGAGTCACGCCGAGTACATAGAGCTGCTCCTCAGGCCATGGAGCAAACAGATTCACCAAATCCGATCGTGAGGAAGCGGTGGTGGGATATCGATCCCAGATGGAGCATCCACGGAGATTGAAGGATCGAGCATCTCTGAGGTGCCGTTTGTGAGGTGTCTGCCGGCGGCGAGCGGTGGAGTCTCCGTCGACCGAACCCAACTACAAGAGAGAAAGCAGTTGGCCCGGCGCTTCCCGCCATCGTCTCCCTCGCCGTTCACATCGTCTCACAGGGGCGGTTATGCGCGCCGAGGAATAGGAGGGCTGCCCCAGCCCAATAGTCGGGCAGGTTGTGAATTGTCGGGAGGAGCTTAGGGTTGTCGGTATGTTGCAGGTTGTGAATTGTGTTTTGTGTTGTGTATTTTGAGAGTACTTTCAGATATGAATGTCTTTTGAATTTCAGATTTGCAGTATTGAGCATATGAAGTATTTTATGAATTCTAGAGATCTATTTTTAGCACTTAAAAAATGTAGTTTCATAGGAGTATAAAAGTGGAACAATGTGATTCTCGGAGAAAAGCGCAAGTTTGATTTGGAATAAGCGCAAGTTTAGTTCGGATAAGCTGCAACTTTGAAGGAGCATTTATATTAACACGGCCTTTTCAAACAGGGTTAACATCATGTTGGAAGTTTTATTCATGGTCGAAAATGGAACTACCAGCCAGTTAACATCATCTGATCAACATTCATGCATAGCACATCTTCATATGATGCACAGTCAAAATGCCCACACTATGTCGAGTGTGCGAAACACGAGAGAAAGCGAGGGCGAAGTTTTGGCAAGTGTTGGACGTGGTTTTAGGCTGCCCGTCTAGCCTTTCATTTTTAACATCGCAGCCCACGACCTCGGATGGGAGGTCCATAGGCCTGTTTGTATTTTCTTAGGGCCGTCATGTATCGACCGGCCTATGGACCTCCCATCAGAGGTTTTATTTTTGGCAGCCCAATTTATGTATTTTTTGAAGAAAACACAGAGATCTGTTCTATTTTTCTATATAAGAATAGGAGCATGAGGTCAACTTATGTTTCCCTTCTAACTATATTATATATATTTAAATTATTTTATATGTTATTATATATTATTTTTTTATTGTCATCATATATTTAACGAGATACTTACATATGTAAGAAAAAAATATCCCACATCTTATTAACTTATAAAATAATTTCTTAACAAATAAAATCATGGATTGTTTTGGCACGAAAATCCTAGTGATTGTGTACAAAAGCTTAGTAAGATTTAAGGACAATGTAATAATATCACTTATTATTTAAATATATTTATAACAAAATGCTCAACCCCTTTTATTTTTTGATAACATTGCTAGCCCAACCCAACATTATAATTAGAATCAGCCTAGCAAAATCGTGTATTTAGAGAAAGTGCAAATGGCCTGTAATTTTTAGGAAATAAAATAAATGGGCGCATGGGCGCTTACATTATTTGTTCACCCAGCCTAGCTAATGGCTGTTATTGAAAAAAAAGATCAAATTGATTATAAATTCTACCGCAAAAAAAAAGCGTAAATTCTGAAAAATGGGTTGAATCGTGCCACATTTTGGAGGCTGAAATGTGGGCCAATAGGTGAAAACATAAGCATGAGTCGTTGTCAATTTAGTCAACAAATGATTACGACATGTTAGCGTTGGATTTACATCTAACGACCAGCATCCATCTTCAATCTCGTTTTCTTCCTCCAGTAGCCGTCGGGACCACCTCCGCCTCCTGTTTGCTAGCAGCTCTGCTTAACACTTGCCGCTATGAGCGCTAATCTACCGTTGGCCAGGCCATCCCTCCACCCCTCCACCTCTGTTCTTCTCCACCATTGCCGAACCACACGCTTTACTACAACAGATTAACCCTCGTACACCTCTCCGTCTGCAGACTCTACTCCCGTCTTCCCATCTCCGGCTCGTTCTTGTCAAGGGCCTCGCCAAATCGTCCACCACCTTGGATGCGCTCGGCGCGGAGTGGTCAGCGTGGTCAGCAAGCGACACCATCGGAGTAGGCTGTGCGTGGAGAGAGTGACAGCTGAGTCCTGACGCACACAAAATGCCTCCTTATTACGCACAAAATAATGATTCCTCCACCTAACATCAGGACCCACGGAAGAACCTCACGTATTCGCAAAAAACGTGCCCCCGGCTGACATATCGGACCCACCAGCTATCTTCGCATATGAGAAGTGCCTCCTTATTACGCACAAAAAATGAATACTCCCCTACCGGTGGGAACCCGGCATAGTGGGAGAGCTGACTTGTGGGCCTACCAAGTTAGCAGGGACGGAGGGCTTTGTCAACTTAGTCAATATGAGCGATTCTAGCTCCTGTTACCGTCGATGTTCATCCAATGGCCGTAGTGCTTCTTCAACCTCTGGTCTTCTTGCTCGGCCGCCCAAACCAGGGCCGGTGCGTGTCGCGTGCTCACTGCCTCCGTGGCGGCTGTGATGCCTCGGAGGCCTCACCGCCCTACTACTCCCACCTGGCGGGCCATCCCTCTCACTCACACCCCTGTTATTCTTGGCGATAGCAGCCTCACACCTTAGCCGAACCGGTGAACCCTCGTACTCCTCTTCGCATGGGCATCCGTTGCTGCGTCTTCCCGGCTCAAGTCGTCCTTCCTAGTCCTCGCTGTCGTCCACCACCGTGGTGCTCTCGGCCTGGCGTGGTCAGCGTGGTCAAGAGCGACTTCCATCGGACATGGGCATGCGTGGAGAGGGTGACAGGTGGGTCCACGACGCAGCAAGGAAGTGCCTCCTTATTACAGCGCAAATAATGATTCCTCCACGGCGGTGGGGACCCACGGACGGGCCACCATATTTCTTGAAAAAACATTTCCCCATGAATCTGGGACCCACCAGCTACATCTTATACGCAAGGAAGTGCGTCCGGGCAAAAAAATGATTTGCCCCACGTGCTGGGACCCACCAGCTACATCTTCGCATGCAAGGAAGTGCCTCCGGGCAAAAAGCGATTCGCCCCACATTGCTGGGACCCACCAGCTACATCTTCGCATGCAAGAGAAGTGCACGGCGGTCGGGACCCACCTGGTGCGAGCGTCGCGTGGCGTTGTCATCTGGCGTGACGATATGCGTACATATACTGGTCGATGTAGAGGCGCTGCGTGTACCGTAGTAAGCGGCGTGCGTGTTGTAGTAAGCGCGCCCGTAGCATGTACGTGCGATCGTACAGCGGTCAGGGTGCAAGAAGAAAATACAGCCACATATGTGTACATGCGGCGGGGTCTCGAAGCGCCTACTCGGCGCATACGTCGATCAAGGCTCGTGTACATGGCTGGAGTGGAACGGAGAAACATCATCGTAAATCGTGTTCATGGGGAGGCAGCGGAATGAGTCGTGTTCATGGGGAAGCATTGAAATGCGTCGTGTTCATGGGGAACAGCGAAATGCGTCGTGTTCGCCGGGAAACAGCGGAATGCGTGGGAGCCAACGGCTGGGTCGAAGCGGAATGCGTGCTCGTGTTCGCCGGGAGGCTTGGGCCGGAACATGCGATGGAAGCGAGGCTGGCGTACGCCAAAGCGGAGAAACGACCTCCTACATTCGGAGCAGGGTCTGTTGATCGGGAGGGTGTGGCGTGCCGCAAAATGGAGAAAGCGGACCTCCCTACGGTCGAAAGCAGGAGTCTGTTGATCGGGGAGGGTGTGGCGTGCCGCCATAAGCAGACGAAATGGACCTCCTACGATCAAAGCAGGGGTCTGTTGATCGGAGAGAGTGTGGCGTGCCATAAAAGCAGACCAACGGACCTCCTCTGGTCAAAGCAGGGAGTCTGTTGATCGGGAGGGTGTGGCGTGCATAGCGGACCTCCTACAGTCGAAGCAGGGGTCTGTTCGCCGGGAGGGGTGTGGCGTGCATAGCAGGACTCCACGGGATCTGTTCATCTCCACGTCGACCTCCTCCAGCCTCCACGGGCTCCTGTTCATCTAGCCTCCACTTGGCGCTCTCCACGGCTCTGTTCAACCACCCCCGGGCACCCCTCCACGTCTCTGTTCATCCAGCCCTCCGCACCACGGGGTCCTTTTCAACCACCTCCACAGGCACCCCTCCACGGGCACCCCTCCATCGTCTCTTTGTTCATCCAGCCCTCCACACCCGGGGTCCTGTTCATCGAAAGCAACGCCACGCTCACTATTCATCAACCCACCTGCACCGCGCTCGCTTGTTCATCAATCGATCGGCTTGATTAGCGGCGGTAGCAAAATCCTTTCGATCGGGTTGATTAA
>JAHIAM010019478.1:0-10060 GCA_021605205.1 Aegilops longissima
GATGTGCATTGCCGGATCCAATTTGATTTGGAATCACCCAGAGAGCCACCTGGGGCATGGTTGAAAATCCGAGACCAAGCCTCTTTCAATCAGACGCCAAATGATAGTCTGACAGGAAGCAGTGGCGGAGACAGGCCTGGGCAGCTAGGGCTATAGCCCCAGGCCTAGAAACAACTTTCTTTGTAATTTCTTCATGCAAAGCATAGAAAATCATAGAAGTTTATCACTCAACATAGCACAGCCCAGGCGTAATCTGCATCTAGCTCTGCCACTGACAGGAAGCAAATATCGGCTTCTGAGCTCTCACTTTTTTCCACGTCTAAACTTTTTTTTTTTTGATGGGGTACCCATATCTAAGCTGAAAAACAGAATTGTAACGCCCTTGAATTTGATTGGCTGGAAGATGAGAAAACAAGTATCAAGCTTGAAATTATGCTATATTTGATGAATTAGTATCTGTGTGTCATTTGAGGATGAGAATAAAATGTCTCGTGCTTATTTAGAACGAGAATAGAACAAACAGAAATTTTCCTTATGCTTGAACCCTAAACTCAAGGCTTGTATATGCCTTACGAGAAATTATCTCATTGGTTCAACTCCGATTAGTGCCAAAACGTTTGGCCCTCTCCTTTGCAATCTTCAGTGGAAAACTATTGAGCAATCGAACCTTTACTTTCTGCCAAAATTAGTACATATTATTCGAAAAAGAGCATCACGTCTTATTCAAATATATATTTTTTCTCAACAAAAAGAAAAGAGAGAGTACGTTCTAGACTTGGAGTAAGGCGACGGCGAGCTTGGCGAGCTGGAAAGCGTTGCCGTTCTCCACCGTCACCGGCGACGGCACGTGGCTCTTGCTGAAGCCATCCTCGCACTCCTTGGCCGCGGCCGCCGATTTCTCCAGGGGCGAGATTGCCTCGCTGAACTGGCCGTCCTTGACCGCGGCGGCGCTGCCAGGCTGCCTCTGCAATATGCCGGCGTAAAGAGTTTGGCAGGATCTGAGGCACTGCGCGGTGGCGGCGTCCGCCGTCTTGCCGCCGAGAAGGCCGCTGATCTTGGCTTTGGTGCTGGTGGCGTTGACCGTCAGGAGGTCGACTGCGATGGCGGCGAGCTCTTGGTACGTTGCACCGTGTGCGGTCCGGGGATCGGAGTGGAAGGTGTCCATGCAGAACTGGATGCCGACGAAGGTGCTGCCGCCGCCGACGGTCTTGCATATGGGGAGCAGATAGTCCATGGGGGTGACCTGAGTGGCGCCAAAGAGGAGGAGGGCGGAGAGCACGAAGAGGACACTGCCGCCATTGAAGGAGGAGGCCATTGCAGCTTCTATTCTATTCTATGGTGGATTCTGCAGATTTCTTGGGTAGGGGCACAGCACAGACGTAGGATGACATGTTAATTTATACAGCTACTCGTTAGTCACAACCCACCAATTAGGGATTTGATTTGATAACGTGAATCCGGCAGTCAAGATTGATTCGTCAATCTTTATTACTGTAATCAATTCCTTCCGTTACTGGAGCCGCGCATGCATGGCTTGATGGTCTGCAATGGAAATTTGATGACGTCGCCTTAATGAGAATGAACTTACTTATTTTTCTAAAAAACTTTTGATCTATTCATCTACAATCATAACGGCACAAATGCACAACTAACATAAAAAAATACATCCGGACATGTAAAGCATCAGCAACAAATAAAAGCATTAAAGCGAGTGAAGTCGGAGCCGCCGCCATCGCGCTGCGCCAAGCCAGAAAAAGCTTGTTGTTGTATACAATCGTAGTCGTCGTCTAAGGTCCCATAGGACCAACGCATCAGAGCAGCAACTGCTGCCGATAAAGAGTAGTGTAGATTGAAATGTTCCAACCCGAAGACACGCGAACGTAGATGAATCAACGACGAACAGATCAAGCAAATACGCAAAAAACAGATCCGCCGGAGACACACTCCACACGCCACCGATGATGCTAGACGGGTCATCGGGGGTGCTAAGCGGAAAACCCTTATTCCATTTTCAGGGATCCACCGCCGCTTTCATCTTCCTGAGCAGCACACAAACCGAGACAAAATCAAAAACATCTATAGACGGAGTCCTCCTGCCGGCAAGAGCCGGGATCCACCGCAAACCCACGGCCCTAAGGCCATCGGAGACGAGACGGGCCGACGGCGGTGCCATTGGGAGGCAGGGGAGCCCTAGCCTTTTTTTGGAGCTGAGACGGCTATAACTTACTTCTCATTCGACCGAGAAATAGTTACACCCAAAAAATACATTAATTTATCGAATTTTCTAGCTAGCTGAGAATAAGTAAATTTACTCAGATGATAAGTGGCACACATCAGGTGTGAGACACTTCGACCCTCATGATTTTCGATGACACGCGACAAGTTTTTGCCAAAAATAAAATGAAGCACGGAAACTGCTATGCTTGACAATTAAAGTTGCCCTACTCTGCGCTACTAAACTTGCCATAAAAAACATTCGGAGTTGCCATATGCTCATGCCACACGTCAAGAGGGTCCTAAATTCAAGTCAACATCATAATCGTCTGATTCGGGTTGCCAAGATTCATGTTTAATTTTGTTGTTTGTCCTTTTTATGTTTTTTAGGCTAACCACACACTTCATTAATCTATTTGTAACACAACTCATTCGTAACGTATGGGCTTTTGTTTTCTTTTTTTACTAGTATATGCTGATCTGGGCCTAGGGTATGTGTGGGTTTTTTCTTCTTTTTTTTTGTGAATAAATGACATTTTTATTGCTCAATCATGGAGATTATTTTTTCTTCTTCTTTGTTGTTCTACGAAGCTTCACTTCTGCTTGTGTAGGCCTTGTATTTTCATATGTTTTTTTTTGCCTATCATTTTTTTTTTCTAATTTTTCATGTTGCACATGTGTCGCGACTAACAATTATGTCTAAGATTTTTCCACTTGTTGATGGGGTTGCAACTGAGATTTTTCAGTTAAAATTGGGCTTGTGACTGAGATTCTTAAAGTTACAACTTGCAACTAAGTTCTTTTCGGTTGCCTCCCACAAAAAAGTTCTTTCAGTTGAGATAGGATTGCAACTGAAATTCATCAATTGCAACTGAGACCTTTCTGCTGTGGATAGAATTGCAACTGAGTTTTCACAGTGGCAAGTGAGGTTACAACTCGACTTTTTAGTTGTAAGTGGGGTTACTACTTAGTTTTCTCAGTTGCAAGTCGGGTTACAACTGAGATTCTTTTTTCATGTTATAACTGTGAAAATAAATGTAGAAAACTAAGCTCACACATGAATTGAGTGTACATTTTTTGTTATTGAGAATCTCTTGATCGTACACGTGAACAAATGAAAAGTCATGAGTGTATCCTACCCTGCTACCCTAGGTCCTGGGGACGGTGGATCCACAGCACTTGCCGGCGGAGAGCTCTATTTTAGATGTTTCTTTTTGTTTTGTTAGGGTTTGTGTCCTGCTCAGAAGGCGAGACGATGGCGGCTCCCTGAAAATGAAATAAGGTTCTCCTTCTTAGGCCTCGCTCGGTGGTGCGCTTAGCATCGTCGGAGAGTGTGTGTAGGTGTGTCTCTGATGTATCTCGTAGGATTCAGCGGTGGTTATCTTTGGTGGATCTACTCGGATCCGGTCTTCGCTTGTTAATGTTTGTGTGTCTCCGGTTTGATCCTTCCGATCAACGCGTCTCTTCAACGATGGCGGTTGATGTTCGTGCATCGATCCTATGAGGCCTTAGCACAATGACTTCCTGGTTGTCTACTACAACAAGTTTTTTCGGCTCCGATGAGGGAGGGTGATGACGTGGCGCCTTCGCTCGCTTTAGTGCTTGTAGTCATCGCCAGTGATCTACGGATCTGAGTGTATTTTTTATTGTTTTTATGTTCATTATACTGTTATGATTGAAGATGAGTTTTCTCGCGTGACTTTCTTTTAAGAAAATAAAGAAGTCGTGACATTTTTTGGGGGGTCGTGACTGTATCCTACCCTGCCACATGTCGATCCGGAGCTATTCCAGAGCAACGCACGTGATGTCAATCGACTGAGCGTTAGAGCCAGCCTTACTTTTTTTAGGAGGTAACTTTTCATCTATTCATCAATTGTTAAAGTAGTACAAAAAACACCAGAAGTTAAAAATACATCTAGATCCGTAAACCACCTAGCGATGATTACTAGCAGCGGAGCGTCAAGTCGTGCCACCGTCTTTGCCCTTCCTCATCTGAGTCGGCCAAACTATATTGTAGTAGATGAACGACAAGGTCGTCGTGCTAAGCCTCCATAGCACCAGCGCACCAAAACAGAAACCACCACCAATAAAAGTAGGCGGATCAGAAGGATCCAACTTATATACACACGAACACGAGATAACCTTACTTTATACTGTTACTCTATTCATTAATCACGAGGATAACATCACATTTAGACTAGATAGCCTTACTTATGTTTGGGTGTATATTCTTTTATTTAGACTAAAAATCACCTCTAAGATAAAAGTACACATTCTGAATATATTTTGATTTCTCTAGATTTTCAAATATAAAATTATTCGTATTCAAACAAAATTTCCGATGATTTGTTCGAAACAAAATTATGTACATTCATGCTACACTGTATTTTCTTTTATTTATAGTTTTGAATTTAAAATTATTTGAGTTCAAACATAACTTATTTATTTATTCCAGAAAAATTGCGTATATACATTTTGACCTATATTTTCTTTTATCTAGATTCTCCAATTTAAAATTATTCAATTCAAACAAAATTTTCGTTGATTTGTTTGAAAGAAATTCGTACATTCATTATGAACTATATTTTTTACATAGATTATCTCAAACTAATATGACAAGCATATTACTCAAATAATACTATACCACATGCCAGCACAACAAAGGATCTTTCTGGTGGAGGGACTGCCCAAGTCTTATTGACGTTTACAGAGGTATGGCCACCTGCAAAATCAGTACAGGTGTTACTGTTTCATTATGGGATGATGTCTGAATGGAAGCATTTTGAAACACAAATGGGCAGAACTGCACTCATTTGCTGAGAATGAGAATCAGACATAACCAAGACAATGAGACATGGTCTTTCATGTGGGTAAGCTCGAAGTATTCATCTAAGAAAATCTACAATGCCTTAATGGGTAATCAGCAGGCGCCACTGCCCATGCAATGGATCTAGAAATCTTGTTGTCTTCCTAGACACAAATTCGTTTGCTAGCTGTTACTCAGAGATAGAATAAATACTTGTGAGCTAATTACCAGAAAAATTTCAACCTGGAGAGTACAAAATGTGTTTTATGCAATGACCACAATATGTAAGATATAATGCACTTACTATTCAGCTGCCCTTTTATACAATGATCAGGGCTAAACCCAGCATCAAGGAAGGCACGCTCTCATGGCTAGACAGTGTGTAATAAATGCATAGCGTTTTTATCTTCTAACATCTTGAAACAGGCATTCACCATGCCACCTCTGTAACTAGACTCTAACCATATTGATTTAATGAAAAAGATTACAATAGGGATTTTCCAAAACTATATAGATTATTCAAATTCAAACACAAAATTAGTTGATTTGTCCGAAAAATTACGTGCATTCATTCTGACCCATATTTTCTTTTATCTAGATTGTCTAATTTAAAATTATTTGAATTCAAACAAAATTTTGTCCCAAAAAATACGTACATCCATTGTGCACTATATTTCCTTTTATTCATATTTTTAAATGTTAAATTATTTGAATTCAAACAAAATTTATGTACATTCTTTTTGAAATATAATTTCTTTTAGCTAGATTTTCAAATCATAAAAATTATGTTGACTTGTTCAAAAGAAATTTATTTATATTCATTATGAACTATATTTTATTTTATCTAGATTATTAAAATTCAATAAAAAATTAGTTGATTTGTCCGAAAATTTTATGTACATTCATCCTGACCTATAATTTCTATTATCTAGATTTTCAAATTTCAAATTATTCGATTTCAAACAAAAATATTTGATTTGTCCAAAAGAATTTATGTACATTCATTCTGCACTATATTTTGTTTTATCTGCATTTTAATTATAATTACCCAATTCATACAAAACTTAGTTGATTTGTCCAAAAAATGCATACACTCATTCTGCACTATATTTCCTTTATCTAGATTCTTAAATTTAAAATTACTCAAATTCAAACAAAAGCTAGTTGATTTGTCCAAAAAAGATGTAGAATATAAGTAATTTTCTTAAATGAAAAAAGAAAAAGAAAGAAGAATACATAAGATAAATTGTGTTTGTCTATTTAAATGTCACTGTGGTGGATGGTTGGCGCCGCGCACGCATTTGAGCTTATGTGGTCATAGGTTCGAACCGATGCCTTCCCCTTTTCTTGTTTTGGTTTCTACTTTAACTCCTACGGTCTGTCTTATATAAAGCTAATTGTGCTACATAAATGTCAACAGTAAGGAGGTCAACTGGATATATAAGTGAGGCGAATCATAGCAGGTCGTGTGTTAGAATCCTGCAGCGCTCCAACACTTTTCATTTTATTTGAGGACCTTCTGCATAAATAAATAAAATACAAAGGTGCTTTCTGAAGAAAAAAAACAATGCATGCGGATTACCCACCGCCTCAGCCACTGACAATGGACCCCTGCCATGTTGGCAAGCCATGCATGCACATGATACGGTAGAAAGCACAGTATATGAACGGAAGGATAAGTTAGATGACCAGAAGCACGTACTTTACAAGTTTGTGCACCAAACTGACAGCCGCGTGAAAGTTCTATAATTTATGTGTATTTACCTCTAATTCATACTGTTACTCATTAATCATGCCCAACCAATTAGGTATATTTGATTTGATAATGTGAATCCATTAGGATTAATTCGTCAATTTTATTAATTCCTTCCTTGGTGGAGCATAACAGTAATAGATTTCTAATTATTACCTACTAATTCATTTTAAAGAAATACATTACTAAGTAATTAGTTTTCAGTTAATTAATTTCCTCTTCCGTCCAATTTGTTGAATCCTAGTTTGACTAATACAATGCCCGTGAGTTGCCACGGGCCTTTTAATCTTTTTTCTGATTGCATACATAAACATAATGCACTTCCAATTTCACATGTATAGAAAAAATTACAGTAATAAACGAATATGGTGGAGGGGGCACCGCACACAGCTAAGGAATGATCCGTAGATCAACTTGTGTGTCATGGGGTGCCCCCGCCTCGTGATATAAAGGAGCAAGGGGTGCGGCCGGCCCTAGGAGGAGGCGCGGAGGAGTCCTACTCCCACCGGAGTAGGACTCCTCCCTTTCCTAGTTGGATTAGGACTTGGGAGGAAAGAGGAAGGGGCCCCGCCTCTCCTTGTCCTATTCGGACTAGGGGGGCGGCCTGCCCTGCCGCCCTCCTTTTCTCCCTCATGGCCCACTAAGGCCCATTAACCCCGGAGGGTTCCGTAACCCGGTGTTCCAGAAAACTCGATTTCACCGGAACTATTCAAGTCCAAACATAGGCTTCCAATATATCAATCTTTATGTCTCGACCATTTCGAGACTCCTCGTCATGTCCGTGATCACATCCGGACTCGAACAAACTTCGTACATCAATACTCATAAAATTGTCATCGTAACGTTAAGCGTGCAAGGATCCTGCGGGTTCGAGAACTATGTAGACATGACCTAGAACTATTCTCGGTCAATAACCAATAGTGGAACCTGGATGTTCATATTGGTTCCTACATTTTCACGAAGATCTTTATCGGTCAAACCGCACAACAACATACGTTGTTCCCTTTGTCATCGGTATTTTACTTGCCCGAGATTCGATCGTCGGTATCCAATACCTAGTTCAATCTCGCATCGCAAGTCTCTTTACTCGCTCTGTAATACATCATTTCATAACTAACTCATTAGTTACAATGCTTGCAAGGCTTAGGTGATGAGTATTACCGAGAAGGCCCAGAGATACCTCTCCCACAATCGGAGTGACAAAACCTAATCTCGAATTATGCCAACTCAACATATACTTTTGGAGACACCTGAGAGTACCTTTATAATCACCCGATTCGTTGCTAGGACGTTTGGTAGCACACAAAGTGTTCCTCCGGTAAACGGGAGTTGCATAATCTCATAGTTGCAGGAACTTTGTATAAGTCATGAAGAAAGCAATAGCAACATACTAAACGATCAAGTGCTAAGCTAACGGAATGGGTCAAGTCAATCACATCATTCTCCTAATGATGTGATCCCGTTAATCAAATGACAACTCATGTCTATGGTTAGGAAACATAACCATCTTTGATTAACGAGCTAGTCAAGTAGAGGCATACTAGTGACATTCTGTTTGTTTATGTATTCACACATGTATTATGTTTCCGGTTAATACAATTCTAGCATGAATAATAAACATTTATCATGATATAAGGAAATAAATAATAACTTTATTATTGCCTCTAGGGCATATTTCCTTCAGTCTCCCACTTGCACTAGAGTCAATAATCTAGATTACACAGAATGATTCTCACACCCATGGAGTCTCGGTGCTGATCATGTTTTGCTCGTGAGAGAGGCTTAGTCAACGGTCTGCGCAACATTCAGATCCGTATGTATCTTGCAAATCTCTATGTCTCCCACTTGGACTTGGTCCGAATGGAATTGAAGCGTCTCTTGATGTGCTTGGTCCTCTTGTGAAATCTGGATTCCTTTGCCAAGGCAATTGCACCAAGATTGTCACAGAAGATCTTCATTGGTCCCGATGCACTAGGTATAACACCTAGATCGGAAATGAACTCCTTCATCCAGACTCCTTCATTTGTTGCTTCCAAGCAGCTATGTACTCCGCTTCACATGTAGATCCCGCCACGACGCTTTGTTTAGAACTGCACCAACTTACAGCTCCACCGCTTAATAAAAATCACGATCCGGTTTGCGATTTAGAATCGTCGGATCGGTGTCAAAGCTTGCATCGACGTAACCCTTTACGACAAGCTCTTTGTCACCTCCATAAACGAAACATATCCTTAGTCCTTTTAGGTATTTCAGGATATTCTTGACCGCTGTCCAAAGGATCCTCTGGATTACTTTGGTACCTCCTCGCTAAGCTAATAGCAAGGCACACATCGTCCAGTACATAGCATTGCATACATGATAGAGCCTATGGCTGAAGCATAGGGAACTCCTTTCATTTTTCCTCTATCTTCCGCAAAGGGTCGGGCATTGAGTCCGACTCAATCTTACACCTTGTAATACAGCAAGAACCCTTTCTTTGCACTGATCCATATTGAACTTTTTCAAGACTTTATCAAGGTATGTGCATTGTGAAAGTCCAATTAAGCGTCTTGATCTATCTCTATAGATCTTGATGCCCAATATGTAAGCAGCTTCACCGAGGTCCTTCATTGAAAAACTTTTATTCAAGTATCCTTTTATGCTATCCAGAAATTCTATATCATTTCCAATTAACAATATGTCGTCCACATATAATATTAGAAATGCTACAGAGCTCCCACTCACTTTCTTGTAAATACAGGCTTCTCAAAGTCTCAGATAAAACCATATGCTTTGATCACACTATCAAAGCGCTTATTCCAACTCCGAGAGGCTTGCACTGCACCATAGATTGATCGCTGGAGCTTGCACACTTTGTTAGCTCCTTAGGATTGACAAAACCTTCCGGTTGCATCATATACAACTCTTCTTCTAGAAATCCATTCAGAAATGCAGTTTTGACATCCATCTCGCCATATTTCATAATCATAAAATGCGCGATTGCTAACATGATTCGGACAGACTTAAGCATCGCCACTGGTGAGAAGGTCTCATCGTAGTCAACTCCTTGAACTTGTAAAAACCTTTTGCAACAAGTCGAGCTTTGTGATAACAAAGAACATTACCGTCGGTCTTCTTCTTGAAAATCCATTTATTCTCTATTGCTTGCCGATCATCATGCAAGTCAACCAAAGTCCACACTTTGTTCTCATACATGGATCCTATCTCAGATTTCATGGCTTCAAGCCATTTTGCGGAATCTGGGCTCACCATCGCTTCTTCATAGTTCGTAGGTTCACCATGATCTA
>JAHIAM010019479.1:0-10246 GCA_021605205.1 Aegilops longissima
AAGGTAAGGAGTCAGGTATAACACCTAAGTTTGATTGTGTTAAATCTTTTATGGATACCGATTTTTTCCGTAAGTTTAGCACTAAATATGGACTTGACTCTGAAATAGTAGCTTCTTTCTGTGAATCTTTTGCTACTTATGTTGATCTCCCTAAGGAGAAGTGGTTTAAATATCATCCTCCCATAGAAGTAAAAGTAGCTGCACCTATTAAAGTTGAAGAAAAGACTGTCACTTATAATGATCCTATTGTTCCTACCTCTTATGTTGAGAAACGACCTTTCCCTGTTAGAATAAAGGATCATGCTAAAGCTTCAACTGTGGTTTGTAAAAGCAATATTAGAACTTATACACCTCCTGAGCAAGTCAAAGTAGAACCTAATACTGCTATTGTTAAAGATCTCTTGCCTGATAATATTGATGGGCATGTTATTCAATTTTGCGGTGAATCTGCTAGAATTGCTAAACCTTGTGCTAAAGATAAACATAGATCTGTGGTAGGCGTGCTTGTTATTTCTGTTAAAATAGGAGATCATTGTTATCATGTCTTATGTGATATGGGTGCTAGTGCTAGTGTTATACCTATTACCTTGTATGAAGAAATTAAGCATGAAATTGCACCCGCTGAGATAGAAGATATTGATGTTACAATTAAACTTGCCAATAGAGATACTATATCGCCAGTGGGAATTGTTAGAGATGTTGAAGTCTTGTGTGGGAAAACTAAATATCCTGCTGATTTTCTTGTTCTTGGTTCCCCACAAGATAGCTTTTGTCCAATTATATTTGGTAGACCCTTCTTGAACACTGTTAATTCTAAGATAGACTGCAAAAAGAATGTTGTTACTATTGGCTTGGATGATATGGTTCATGAGTTTAATTTCTCTAAATTTAGTAAACAACACCGTGAAGAAGAATTTCCTAGGAAGGATGAAATTATTGGTCTTGCTTCTATTGCCATACCTCCTAGTGATCCTCTAGAACATTATTTGCTAGACCATGAAAATGATATGTTTATGAATGAAAGAAGGGAAATAGATGAAGTATTCTTTAAACAGAACCTATTTCAAACATAATTTGCTGTTGAAATCCTAGGGGATCCTCCTCCACCCAAGGGTGATCCCGTGTTTGAGCTTAAACCATTGCCTGATAATCTTAAATATGCTTATCTTGATGAAAAGAAAATATATCCAATTATTATTAGTGCTATCCTTTTAGAGCATGAAGAAGAGAGATTATTGAAAACTCTGAAGAAGCACCGTGCTGCTATTGGATATACTCTTGATGATCTTAAGGGCATTAGTCCCACTCTATGTCAGCACAAAATAAATTTGGAAGAAGATGCCAAACCGGCTCGTGATCATCAACGAAGGTTGAATCCTAAGATGAAAGAAATGGTAAGAAAAGAAATACTAAAGCTTTTGGAGGCAAGTATAATTTATCCCGTTGCTGATAGTCAGTGGGCAAGTCCTGTTCATTGTGTCCCTAAGAAGGGAGGTGTTAGTGTTGGGGAACGTAGTAATTTCAAAAATTTTCCTACGATCACGCAAGACCATGGTGATGGCATAGCAACGAGAGGGGAGAGTGTCCGTCCACGTACCCTCGTAGACCAGCAACGGAAGCGTTGACGCAACGTAGAGGAAGTAGTCGTACTTCTTCCCGATCCAACCGATCCAAGTACCGAACGTACGGCACCTCCGAGTTCTGCACACGTTCAGCTCGATGACGTCCCTCGAACTCCGATCCAGCCGAGTGTTGAGGAGAGTTTCGTCAGACGACGGCGTGGTGGCGATGATGATGTTCCACCGGCGCAGGGTTTCGCCTAAGCTCCATAGCGGTATATTCGAGGTGTAGTTTGGTGGAAGGGGCACCGCACACGGCTAAGAGCGATCTCAATGATCAACTTGTGTCCCATGGGGTGCCCTCTGCCCCTGTATATAAAGGAGGGAAGGGAGGGCTGGCGGCCACCAAGGGCTGCGCTGGAGTCCTACTCCCACCGGGAGTAGGATTCCTCCCCAATCCTAGTCCAACTAGGATTGGCCAAGTGGGAAGGGAGAGAGGGCCACCCCTTCTCCTAGTCCTAATAGGACTAGGGAAGGGGAAGGTCTGACCAGCACTTGGGCCCCTTTCCTCCTTTCCACTAAGGCCCATCAAGGCCCATTGACCCCGGGAGGTTCCGTAACCCCGGTACTCAGTAAAATTCCCAATTTCACCCGGAGTGATTCCGAGTCAAACATAGGCTTCCAATATATCAATCTTTATGTCTCGACCATTTGAGACTCCTCGTCATGTCCGTGATCTCATCCGGGACTCGAACAACCTTGGTACATCAATATCATATAAACTCATAATAAGCTGCCATCGAAGCGTTAAGCGTGCGGACCCTACGGGTTCGAGAACTATGTAGACATGACCGAGACACCTCTCGGTCAATAACCAATAGCGGGACCTGGATGCCCATATTGGTTCCTACATATTCTACGTAAGATCTTTATCGGTCGGACCGCATAACAACATCGTTGTTCCTTTGTCATCGGTATGTTACTTGCCGAGATTCGATCGTCGGTATCAATACCTAGTTCAATCTCGTTCTTGGCAAGTCTCTTTTCTCGTTCCGTAATACATCATCTCACAACTAACACATTTAGTTGCAATGCTTGCAAGGCTTATGTGATGTGCATTACCGAGAGGGCCCAGAGATACCTCTCCGACAATCGGAGTGACAAATCCTAATCTCGAAATATGCCAACCCAACATGTACCTTCGGAGACACCTGTAATGTACCTTTATAATCACCCGATTCGTTGTGGACGTTTGGTAGCACCCAAAGTGTTCCTCGGGCAAGCGGGAGTTGCATAATCTCATAGTCATAGGAACATGTATAAGTCATGAAGAAAAGCACTAGCAACAAACTATACGATCAGGTGCTATGCTAATGGAATGGGTCATGTCAATCAGATCATTCAACCAATGATGTGATCCCATTAATCAAATAACAACTCCTTGTTCATGGTTAGGAAACATAACCATCTTTGATTAACGAGCTAGTCAAGTAGAGGCATACTAGTGACACTCTGTAGGTTTATGTATTCACACATGTATTATGTTTCCGGTTAATACAATTCTAGCATGAATAATAAACATTTATCATGATATAAGGAAATAAATAATAACATTTATTATTGCCTCTAGGGCATATTTCCTTGATCTCCCACTTGCACTAGAGTCAATAATCTAGATCACATCACCATGTGATTAACATCAATAGTTCACATCATCATGTGATTAACACCCATAGTTCACATCGCTATGTGACCGACACTCAAAGGGTTTACTAGATTCAGTAATCTAGTTTACATCGCTATGTAATTGACACCCAAAGTGTACTAAGGTGTGATCATGTTTTGCTTGTGAGAGAATCTTAGTCAACGGGTCTGACATATTCAGATCCGTATGTATTTTGCAAATTTCTATGTCAACAATGCTCTGCACGGAGCTACTCTAGCTAATTGCTCCCACTATCAATATGTATCCAGATTGAAAACTTTAGAGTCATCTGGATCAGTGTCAAAACTTGCATCGACGTAACCCTTTACGACGAACCTTTTGTCACCTCCATAATCGAGAAACATATCCTTATTCCACTAAGGATAATTTTGACCACTGTCCAGTGATCTACTCCTAGATCACTATTGTACTCCCTTGCTAAACACAGTGTAGGGTATACAATAGATCTGGTACACAGCATGACATACTTTATAGAACCTATGGCTGATGCATAGGGAATGACTTTCATTCTCTTTCTATCTTCTGCCGTGGTCGGGTTTTGAGTCTTACTCAATCTCACTCCTTGTAACACAGGCAAGAACTCTTTCTTTGACTGTTCCATTTTGAACTACTTCAAAATCTTGTCAAGGTATGTATTTATTGAAAAACTTATCAAGCGTCTTGATCTATCTCTATAGATCTTGATGCTCAATATGTAAGCAGCTTCACCGAGGTCTTTCTTTGAAAAACTCCTTTCAAATACTCCTTTATGCTTTGCAGAATAATTCTACATTATTTCGATCAACAATATGTCATTCACATATACTTATCGAAATCTTTGTAGTGCTCCCACTCACTTTCTTGTAAATACAGGCTTCTCCAAAAGTCTGTATAAAACCATATGCTTTGATCACACTATCAAGCGTTTATTCCAACTCGAGATGCTTGCACCAGTCCATAGATGGATCGCTGGAGCTTGCACATTTTGTTAGCTCCTTTAGGATTGACAAAACCTTCGGTTGCATCATATACAACTCTTCTTTAATAAATCCATTAAAGAATGTAGGTTTGACATCCATTTGCCAGATTTCATAAAATGTGGCAATTGCTAACATGATTGAGACAGACTTAAGCATCGCTACAATTGAGAAAATCTCATTGTAGTCAACACCTTGAACTTGTCAAAACCTTTTTGCGACAAGTCGAGCTTTGTAGATAGTAACACTACTATCGGTGTCCGTCTTCCTCTTGAAGATCCATTTATTCTCAATGGCTTGCCGATCATCGGGCAAGTCAATCAAAGTCCATACTTTGTTCTCATCGTGGATCCTATCTCAGATTTTATGGCCTCAAGCCATTTCGCGAATCTGGGCTCATCATCGCTTCCTCATAGTTCGTAGGTTCATCATGGTCTAGTAACATGACTTCCGAACATGATTACCGTACCACACCGGTGCGGATCTTACTCTGGAAGACCCACGAGGTTTGGTAGCAACTTGATCTGAAGTTTCATGATCATCATCATTAACTTCCTTACTAATTGGTGTAGGAATCACGAAACTGATTTCTGTGATGAACTACTTTCCAATAAGGGAGAAGGTACAATTACCTCATCAAGTTCTACTTTCCTCCCACTCACTTCTTTCGAGAGAAACTTCTTCTCTAGAAAGGATCCATCTAACAACGAATAACTTGCCTTCGGATCTGTGATAGAAGGTGTACCCAATAGTTACTTTTGGGTATTCTATGAAGACGCACTTCTCGATTTGGGTTCGAGCTTATCGGTGAAAACTTTTCACATAAGCATCACAACTCAAACTTTAAGAAATGACAGCTTAGGTTTATGCTAAACCAGAGTTCATACGGTGTCATCTCAGCGGTTTAGATGGTGCCCTATTAAGCGTGAATGCAGCTGTCTCTAATGCATAACCCCAAAGCGATAGTGGTAAATCGGTAAGATACATCATAGATCGCACCATATCAAAATAAAGTACGGTTCTGACGTTCGGACACACCATAATGTTGTGGTGTTCCGGTGGCGTGAGCTGTGAAACTATTCCACATTGTTTTCATTGAAGACCAAACTCGTAACTCAAATATTCATCTCCACGATCAGATCGCGAAACTTTATTTTCTTGTTGCGATGATTTTCCACTTCACTCTGAATTTCTTTGAACCTTTCAACTATTTCAGACTTATGTTTCATCAAGTAGATATACCCATATCTGCTCAAATCATCTTGTGAAGGTCGAAAATAACGATACTTGCCACGAGCATCAACACTCATTGGATCGCATACATCGGTATGTATTATTCCCAATAAGTCGGTAGCTTGTTCCATTGTTCCGAGAAGCGGAGTTTTAGTCATCTTGCCCAAAAGGCACGGTTCGCAAGCATCAAATGATTCATAATCAAGTGATTCCAAAAGTCCATCAAGCATGGAGTTTTCTTCATGCGCTTTACACCAATATGACCTAAGCGGCGAGTGCCACAAATAAGTTGCACTATCATTATTAACTTTTCATCTTTTGGTTTCAATATTATGAATATGTGTATCACTATGATCGAGATCCAATGAACCATTTTCATTGGGTGTGTAACCATATAAGGTTTTATTCATGTAAGCAGAACAACAATTTATTCTCTTACTTAAATGAATAACCGTATTGCAATAAACATGATCAAATCATATTTATGCTCAACACCAAATAACACTTATTTAGGTTCCACACTAATCCCGAAAGTATAGGGAGTGTGCGATGATGATCATATCAATCTTGGAACTACTTCCAACACTCATCGTCACTTCCCTTCAACTAGTCTCTGTTTATTCTCAGTAACTCCTGTTTGAGTTACTAATCTTAGCAACCGAGCAGTATCAAATACTCGGGGCTACTATAAACACTAGTAAAGCACACATCAATAACCTGTATATCAAATATACCTTTGTTCACCTTGCCATCCTTCTTATCCACCAAATATTCAGGGTAGTTCCGCTTCCAAAGTGACCAGTTCCATTGCAGAAAAAGTACTCGGTCTCGGGCTTAGGTCTAGACTTGGGCTTCTTCACTCGAGCAACAACTTGCTTGCCGTTCCTTTTGAAGTTTCCTTCTTCCCTTTGCCATTTTCCTTGAGACTAGTGGTCTTGTCAACCATCAACACTTGATGTTTTCTTGATTTCTACCTTCGCCGATTTTAGCATCGCGAAGAGCTCGAGAATCTTTTTCGTCATCCCTTGCATACTATAGTTCATCACGAAGTTCTACTAACTTAGTGATGGTGACTAGAGAATTCTGTCAATCACTATCTTATCTGGAAGATTAACTCCCACTTGATTCAAGCAATTGAAGTACTCAGACAATCTGAGCACATGCTCACTAGTTGAGCGATTCTCCTCCATCTTTTAGCTATAGAACTTGTTGGAGACTTCATATCTCTCAACTCGGGTATTTGCTTGAAATATTAACTTCAATTCCTGGAACATCTCATATGGTCCATGACGTTCAAAACGTCTTTGAAGTCCCGATTCTAAGCCGTTAAGCATGGTGCACTAAACTATCAAGTAGTCATCATATTGAGCTAGCCAAAGCGTTCATAACGTCGCATCTGCTCCTGCAATAGGTCATCACCTAGCGGTGCATTAAGGACATAATTCTTACGTGCAGCAATGAGGATAAACCTCAGATCACGGATCCAATCCGCATCATTGCTACTAACATTTTTCAATACAATTTTCTCTAGGAACACATATGAAAACATAGGGAAGCAACAACGCGAGCTATTGATCTATAACATAATCTGCAAAATACTACCAGGACTAAGTTCATGATAAATTAAAGTTCAATTAATCATATTACTTAAGAACTCCCACTTAGAAAAATATCCCTTCAATTCTCTAAGTGATTGCGTGATCCATATCAACTACACCATGACCGATCATCACGTGTGATGGAGTAGTTTCAACGGTGAACATCAATATGTTGATCATATCTACTATATGATTCACGCTCGACCTTTCGGTCTCCGTGTTCGAGGTCATATCTTATATGCATAGCTCGTCAAGTATAACCTGAGTATTCTGCGTGTGCAACTGTTTTGCACCGTTGTATTTGAGCGTAGAGCCTATCACACCCGATCATCACGTGGTGTCTCAGCACGAAGAACTTTCGCAATGGTGCATACTCAGGGAGAACACTTCTTGATAATTTTAGTGAGAGATCATCTTATAATGCTACCGTCAATCAAAGCAAGATAAGATGCATAAAGGATAAACATCACATGCAATCAATATAAGTGATATGATATGGTCATCATCATCTTGTGCTTGTGATCTCCATCGCCGAAGCACCGTCATGATCACCATCGTCACCGGCGTGACACCTTGATCTCCATCGTAGCATCGTTGTCGTCTCGCCAACTATTGCTTCTACGACTATCGCTACTGCTTAGTGATAAAGTAAAGCAATTACATGGCGTTGCATTTCATACAATAAGCGACAACCATATGGCTCCTGCCGATTGCCGATAACTTCGGTTACAAAACATGATCATCTCATACAATAAAATATAGCATCACGTCTTGACCATATCACATCACAACATGCCCTGCAAAAACAAGTTAGGCGTCCTCTACTTTGTTGTTGCAAGTTTTACGTGGCTGCTACGGGCTGAGCAAGAACCGTTCTTACCTACGCATCAAAACCACAACGATACTTCGTCAAATAGACTCCGTTTTAACCTTCTCAAGGACCGGGCGTAGCCTTTTCAGTTCAACTAAAGTGAGAGAGCAGACAACCGCCGGTCACCTTTAAGCAGCGAGTGCTCTGGCGGTGAAACCAGTCTCGCGTAAGCGTCTGGCGTAATGTCGGTCCGGGCGCTTCATCTCACAATACCGCTGAACCAAAGTATGACATGCTGGTAGGTAGTATGACTTGTATCGCCCACAACTCACTTGTGTTCTACTCGTGCATATGACATCAACGCATAAAACCTGGCTCGGATGCCACTGTTGGGGAGCGTAGTAATTTCAAAAATTTTCCTACGATCACGCAAGACCATGGTGATGGCATAGCAGCGAGAGGGAGAATGTCGTCCACGCCCTCGTAGACCAGCAGGAAGCGTTGACGCAGCGTAGAGGAAGTAGTCGTACTTCTTCCCGATCCAACCGATCAAGTACCGAGCGTCACGGCACCTCCGAGTTCTGCACACGTTCAGCTCGATGGCGTCCCTCGAACTCCGATCCAGCCGAGTGTTGAGGAGAGTTTCGTCAAGACGACGGCGTGGTGGCGATGATGATGTTCCACGCGCAGGGCTTCGCCTAAGCTCCGCAACGGTATATTCGAGGTGTAGTTTGGTGGAAGGGGCACCTGCAGCTAAGAACGATCTCAATGATCAACTTGTGTCCCATGGGGTGCCCTCTGCCCTGTATATAAAGGAGGGAAGGGAGGGGCTGGCGGCCACCAAGGGCTGCGCTGGGAGTCCTACTCCCAGGGAGTAGGATTCCTCCCAATCCTAGTCCAACTAGGATTGGCCAAGTGGGAAGGGAGAGAGGCGCCACCCCTTCTCCTAGTCCTAATAGGACTAGGGAAGGGGAAGGTGCGCCAGCACTTGGGCCCCTTTCCTCCTTTCCACTAAGGCCCATCAAGGCCCATTGACCCCCGGAGGTTCGGTAACCCCGGTACTCGGTAAAATTCCCAATTTCACCGGAGTGATTCCGAGTCAAACATAGGCTTCCAATATATCAATCTTTATGTCTCGACCATTTGAGACTCCTCGTCATGTCCGTGATCTCATCCGGGACTCGAACAACCTTGGTACATCAATATCATATAAACTCATAATAAGCATCATCGAAGCGTTAAGCGTGCGGACCCTACGGGTTCGAGAACTATGTAGACATGACCGAGACACCTCTCGGTCAATAACCAATAGCGGGACCTGGATGCCCATATTGGTTCCTACATATTCTCGAAGATCTTTATCGGTCGGACCGCATAACAACATCGTTGTTCCCTTTGTCATCGGTATGTTACTTGCCGAGATTCGATCGTCGGTATCAATACCTAGTTCAATCTCGTTCTTGGCAAGTCTCTTTTCTCGTTCCGTAATACATCATCTCACAACTAACACATTTAGTTGCAATGCTTGCAAGGCTTATGTGATGTGCATTACCGAGAGGGCCCAGAGATACCTCTCCGACAATCGGAGTGACAAATCCTAATCTCGAAATATGCCAACCCAACATGTACCTTCGGAGACACCTGTAATGTACCTTTATAATCACCCAGTTACGTTGTGACGTTTGGTAGCACCCAAAGTGTTCCTCGGGCAAACGGGAGTTGCATAATCTCATAGTCATAGGAACATGTATAAGTCATGAAGAAAAGCACTAGCAACAAACTATACGATCAGGTGCTATGCTAATGGAATGGGTCATGTCAATCAGATCATTCAACCAATGATGTGATCCCATTAATCAAATAACAACTCCTTGTTCATGGTTAGGAAACATAACCATCTTTGATTAACGAGCTAGTCAAGTAGAGGCATACTAGTGACACTCTGTAGGTTTATGTATTCACACATGTATTATGTTTCCGGTTAATACAATTCTAGCATGAATAATAAACATTTATCATGATATAAGGAAATAAATAATAACATTTATTATTGCCTCTAGGGCATATTTCCTTCAGTTAGTGTTGTTCCTAATGATAAAGATGAATTGATTCCGCAAAGAATTATTACAGGTTATAGTATGGTAATTGATTTCCGCAAATTAAATAAAGCTACTAAGAAAGATCATTACCCCTTACCTTTTATTGATCAAATGCTAGAAAGATTATGCAAACATACACATTATTGCTTTCTAGATGGTTATTCTGGTTTCTCTCAAATACCTGTGTCGGCTAAAGATCAATCAAAGACTACTTTTACATGCCCTTTTGGTACTTTTGCTTATAGGCGTATGCCTTTTGGTTTA
>JAHIAM010019483.1:0-14684 GCA_021605205.1 Aegilops longissima
CAGGCGGCGTTTGTGTGTGGCGGCAAACTTTCGACAAAATGGGGTCATACTATACCTGGTGTCGGAAGGAAAAAAACCATTCGGAAAAGGAGGGTTCAAGAACTCAAAACCGGGTGGCGGATTCGGTTGTCAAGAAAGTGGAACAACACTTCGGGGGCGATCCCGCCCTTGTGCCTTTGATCTCGGGGTTGAGTCGTGGATTGCGGGCTGCGGGCCGCCCACTTCCGGCCAGCAACTATAATCGATGGGGGGCCATTGTGCCCCGGCGGCTTATGTCTCCGGCCCGGGGCTTAATGCCCGGGTTGCCCGGCACCTCTTAAAAGCGGCCCCTCTCAAGCCGCCCGCCGTTGGCGGCGTCATTGAGCTCGGCCCATCATCACGGTAACTAATTAAGCCTCTCGGCGAGGACTTCATCTCCTTGCCTTTGGGGCATCCCGCCCTACATGTTTCGACGCCCCGCGTTCGTGCACTCTCCTCCCGCCGTGAACAAGGTTGGTCAATGTGCCAAAGGCAAAATCGTTCAACGGGCAACCCCTTGTTCCACGGTACCGGATGCCACCAACTTGTTTGGGTTCAACGGTTGGTGCTGCCGGCTCGCGACTTTTACCTCGAATCGACCCGTCGGGGCCGGCGATGATGGCGTGATGACCCTCGGCCCTTTGGTGCCTCTTTGGCGAAGAGCGGATTCGTTTAGGCGGGGACACCACCCAAAGACAACACGCGGTCGTCGGCAAACGGCCCCATAAAACCGAGTGCGGACATCCCTATCCCTGGATCCAAACATGCATAGGGGGTCGAGAGCGGCGGCGGCGCGATACATTTAGCGTCGTCGTACTTTCCGAGATGGATCGATGGCGACTTCATGGGGCCCCTTCTCAGAACCAAACCCAACAAAAGCGTGTGCGATCTGGCTGTGCGGAGCCAATTGCAGGCGCCTCGGCGTTCAGCTCTCGGGAGGCGCCTCCGTGCCGACTTCACGAGCCTCGGATGGCGGTGCGTATCGCCCCAAACACTCAAAAGGGGTCTTGAGCAAAACTTCGGTCCCATTACAGGAGAAAGAAGGCCGCAAAAAAGACTAAGAAGTGCGACCACGGCCCGTCGATCCGTGCTCGGGGGGCCCACCTTCACCGCGGATATCTCGGGAGGTGCATGTGGCGGGTGAGGCGATGCTCCGACAAATATGCTCAATGCGCAACGGTGCTATCGGTCGCGCGTGTTCTTTCTTTGGAAGCGGCGTCTCGGGAGAAGGATGTGGCATACCGGTTTTGGGCCAAGGTGCGGAGGGCAAGGCTTTGTGGATAACTCCCGGCGTCGATCGTCCTGCGTTTTGATGACATCCCGCTATGTTGAACCTTCATCCGCTACACACCCGTTCGGCTATTTTTTGAGTATGGAATCACGGATCATTACAAGACCGGACATCGTGATAGTTGACCCCTTTCTGCGTGCCAAGATCTTGGGCAGGCGGGGCCGGCAAATCGCGAGTTCTTACCTCGGCGTCATTACGGCAAACCAAGATAAGGATAACTTCCTCGTGCCTTACTTTCCGAGTAAGTCCTCCCTCAACCGGCCGTAACATATGAATTCTTACATTTCGATCGTTTTCTTTTAACATTCCGTGTTTTCGCGGTGACACCGTTGCGCTCATCCTCCTAAGCCCCAAATATTCCATGGCACGTATTTGACCGGACCGTCGAGCGTAGACTACACAAATATGAAAGGTTCTTGATGATGTTCTCCCAGCTCGCCAAATCACACCTTCACGAGCCTATTAATAAATGCGGCAAGCACGTGTTCTCCCTGTCTGACGTTACCTTTCGTCAAGCGACCGCTTTGTGATCGAGAAGGGTGCCTACTCGCCATCCATCACATGCGAGCGATCGTGCGGGACCATCATCAACCGCTGCAGAAGTAAACTCCAAGATTGGGCGCGGCGTGTCGGCAATCGGGCCGGACCGGCGAGAATTCTTCGCATCGATCGGAGTTCGGAAATCATCCATCAAGATGTCGCCGTACCTCGGGGCAGTTCTACCTCGAAATCAACCGTCCAGCGGTGACGCCGACACAATGCTACAAATGCGGGATGACAGCGCCCGTTCTTTCGCAGCTCCCGATGAGCGGCGGCTTCATCCACGCTCCGATCCTTAGTCGAGTTGTCTAGTTCTGGAAACATCGATTGGCTCATGTTGTAATTAAACTTTAATGAACTTGTAGTATGTCTCTTTGGTTTGAGAGTCGTTCAACTTAGATGTAATCGATGCTATTAATGTCTTGCTTTTCTCTTCCGATCGTTCATTGCATACTTATATATTGCTTATGTATTGTCGTGAATTGGTACTAACGTTTACGTTTGGCTAGTGCATAGCGATGGCGTATGTAGTGTACAAGGGTAAGGTTCGAGTCTCGATGGTGGGAGGTGTCGGAGACAGGTTCACCGATTCGGTAACGATTACAAAGGTACACCACTAGAGGCCGAATCTGGATCGCCCGCTATCTAGCGGGAGGGAAGGCGTTGGAGGAACCGGATGAAGGCAGTTTCATCGTGATGATGCTCATCGATGACCGCAGCTCTCTTCTATGTGATGGTAGTTTAGATGATCGATATCGACTTGTAATGTGAAGACAAACTCGCTACTCGCGGTCTCGAGACTTGTAATATAATGTTCTATCTTTGTTCGGTCTTTTCAATTCGGAGACTAATGATGAATTGTATTAGGAGACTAATATGATGAATTGTATTCAAAGACTAATCTTCTATTGTATTTGATGAATCTATTGTTGATGTGTGCTGTCTTTATTTTGTCAAATTATACATTTTGTAACCTGTGCAAAAAGAAAAAAAAAAAGAAAAAAACTAATATTCATAATGGCGCATCACATGACGGTCGCCATTAGTATGTTGATCTGCTCTAATAGGCATCAGCAGGTAGTCGCCATTAGTATCTTGATATAATAGCATCGAGGTGGTGCGCCATTAGTATATAAAACACACTGGTATACATACTTACAGGAGGCATACTAATGGCGCACCACAGGCATACTAATGGCGCACGGTGGTGCATTTAATATACCAAATAATAAGCGCACCAGGTGGTGCGCCATTAGTAAAATACTAATAGCGTGCTATTAATGGCGCACAGTGCGCCATTAATGGCCAAGTAAGTGCGCCATTAGTAGTTTTTCTAGTAGTGCAAGCTCATCCGTAAGGACAAGGCCAAGTCTTTCCCTAACAAAACAACTTCACCAAGAAGGCTCCTCACAAAGCTTTGGTGGTTCAAGAAGAGTACAATGAGGATGAAGATGATGATGAAGATGGTGAGTCGGTTGCCATGGCCTCCGTTGCCATTACAGCGACTCCTCGAATGTCTCTTGACTCACCCAATGAAAACATCACCAAGTGCCTCATGGCTAAAGCCACCAACAAGGTAACCCCAACATCAAAACTACCATCATCAATCATTCTTCTTTGGCCGGATTGCATTGATGAACATGAAGGACTAATGTGGAGGAGAATGAGTTTGAGATCTTTATGGAAACTCAAGGCAAATCCAGAAGCGCTTCGTTCCTCTCTGGAACAACTTGGTGAAGCCAATCTCATGATCGAGGCTCATGAAGAAACCATCTCTAAGATGGAAGGGCATAGTCGTGACTATGCCAATGAGATTCGGATCTTTCAATGATCTTGAGGAAGGCGTGGTCCTCATTTGGCTCTTGAAGTCATACAGCGATGATCATGCTAAATTAAAGAAAGACCTTGATCATGCTCTTGTTGTGTCTGCTTAGCTCGAGAGGCAAAGCTTGGAGTTGATCTTGCTAGACTCAACGAGGAGTTTGACATTCTCACAAGGCTCACAAAGTCTTGAAGGGTGCTCATGCTAGTCTCGAGAGTCTCATGATCAACTCCAAGTGAAACTAACCAAGGAGAAAACCTTTCCTCATATTGTATTGATTGATAATGCAAATGCTACTAACCCTTGTTGTGAGCATGTGCATCTTGTTGAGAGAATGCTAAGTTGAAGGAGCAACTTGAAAAGGCCTTGTCATGCATACAAGGTGAGAAGAACCTTAACGACCTTTTGAGTAATCAAAAGGAAGTTGTAACCAAGGAGGATTGGGTTCGCGCAAGCCCAAAACAGAAAGAAGAATGACAAGACAAGAAACCTCCTCCTCTCAAGCAAACTTTTGTGAGGAGGAGAGGGTGCTTCAAGAAGAAGAAGAACCATGCAAATGGTGGCAATGCCAGGACAACGCCATCGAACATAGCGGCGACTTTAACCCTCATATGTGTTGTGTCGGTGCTAGTGATGGGCATTTATGCTAAATTTGTTGGTTCTTCTTATGAGTACATTGAATGGTCTATTTGGGTTCCTAAGATCCTCGTTACTAACATCAAAGGACCCATTACTAAATGGGTACCTAAAACCAAGCATTGATTTCTTGTGTTTTGCTTCGGTGGGGATCATGGTTGCTTTCGATAGTGGAGCAACAAATCATATGACCGGGAGCAAGGACTTGGTGGTGGACGTGCAAAGATCCATCTATGCCCACCAATGTTGAGTGGGGTGATGCCTCACATTCTAAGGTATTGGGTCTTGGCAAGGTTGTGCGTTTCTCATGATCTAACGATCAAGAAAGTCATGCTTGTTGAGTCCCTTTCATACAATTTGCTTTCCGTTCGTCAACTTGCACTCATGGGCTTTGCCACCTTCTTTAACATTGATCCGTGGCCCTCTTGTGGAGCAAGACTCTTAAAGTAGCCTTTTTGGGCATGTCGAAATGGTCTTTATGTGATGAACTTTTCGGGCGACCCACTAAGACCGCGACATGCCTAATGGCTAAAGTTGACGTGGGATGGCTTTGGCATCGCCGTTTAGCCCACGTCAATATGAGATCTTTGCAAAGTCTTCTCAAGGGGACCATGTCCGTGGACTAACAAATGTTAGTTTTGCCAAAGATCGTGATTGCGGTGCTTGTATCGACTTCATGAAAGCAACACACCCTCCCACTATCATCTCTCAGAAGAGACCCTTGGAGCTCCGCACATGGACCTCTTTGGACCTCCATCCTTTGATAGTCTTGGGGGTAGAAAGTATTGGTGATTATGGATGATTATTCAAGATATACTTGGGTATACTTCTTCAAGAGGAAGAGTGAGACTCAACAAACTATCATCGACTTTGCAAATGAAGCTCAACGTCAACATAATGCAAAGATCTTGACAATAAGAAGTGACAACGGCACGAGTTCAAGAACTACACCTTGGATGAGTTTCTTAGTGATGAGGGATCAAGCATCAATACTCACCATATACCCCTCAACAAAATGGTGTTAGAGGAAGAAGCCAGACATTGATGGATGCGGCAAGAACCATGATGGCGGAGTTCAAGTCTCCATACAACTTTTGGCGAAGCCATCAACACCGCGTCATGCATCAATCGGCTCTATCTCATAAGATTGAACAAGACTCCTTATGAGATACTCACCGGCAACAAGCCCAATCTCAAGTACTTCCGGGTGTTGGTGTAAGTGTTTCTTTCTCAAGAAAGGTGTTCGTTTGTCTAAATTTCAGCTAGAGCTCATGAGGGCATATTTGTTGGTTATGCTACAAACTCTCATGCTTAGTGTCCTCAATAAATCCACGGGACTTATTGAGGAGGCGTGTAACGTAGTTTGATGAGAATTTGACTCCCAAGTGGAGCAAAGTGGCACTTGTGATGTAGGTGATGAAATTCCTCCTCAAGCCATAAGAAGAATGGGTGTTGGTTTTATCCTAACGTTGAGGAACCCCTTGTGGCGAAGGAGAAGGACAATGCTCCACTCAAGTGGAGCCATCACCAACTCAAGGCCCTGCCCGAAGAACAAAATGAAGGCCCTCAACCTCATGAACAAGACCAAGGGCAAGATCATGCTCAAGGCGATGGTGACACCAAATGATGCCCAAGGTCAAGTTATCTTCCCGAGCATGCTCAAGATCAAGAACATGTTCAAGGCAATCAAGATGATCAAGTGACCCCTCCTCATCTCACCTCCAGGAAGAATTAGGCGTCGTGCGCAAGATTGCATCAAACTTACCACCAAAGGCCATCTCATGGAGAATGTGGTTGGAAGCCTAAGAAAGGGGTAAGCACTTGTAGACAATTGGCAAACTATTGTGAACATCACGCATTTGTCTCTTGTGTTGATGTCGGTGTACTGAGTAGGGGTACCTAGTATCCCTAACTTCGTGCTGGCAGTTCACAACCACGGCAAGGCTTGCAGGTGACCGCCAAGGTCCTCAGCTCCTTGAACCGTTCAAGAACTAAAATATTCAAGGCCCGGCAAGAAGGGCTTGCGGAAGGCCCTCAAGGCACGAAGGAACAAGACCGGCAAGAGGCTTGCAGAAGGCTCAGTGGCGACGAGCTACCGGCCGACAAAGGATTCAGCGGCGGAACAACCTCTCTTCATCTCGCTCGGCTCATCTACCAGCGATGTGCCATGGGGCCATTCGAGCGTCGTGTCAAAGGGTTGCAACCAGAGGAAGCAGCGATAGCGGCGACAAGCTTACCATCGTGCAGCGGTGGTGCGCCAGGTCCCTGTTGCCTTTGTTTAGGCGGAGGGGCGGGTATTTATTACTCTTGTCCCTTGCGTCGAGTTAGGTAGAGTACCTTTGGCAAGTCGGTTGTACCAACTCTGTTTTCCATTTGTACCCTCATCTATATTGCCACTGTGGTGACCCCTTTGAACCTATAAAGGAGGCCCATGTGCAAGGTAAAAGGGTTGGTTCATTCGACTCATTGAGACTACACTCACTCAAGCTAGGTTTTGTAGCTCCCATTGCTCCCTAGCAAGAACACAATACAATCAACCAAGCAGCGATGGAGTATTATCTCTCGGAGAGCTCCAAGCTGGGTAAACTACTCGTGTGCATCGCATCGATCTGCTCTTTGTGCAATCTCCCCACCGAACCAAAGGGACTCGGTCCCCGGGTCCCATAGGTGTTAAGTGGGACAGATCAACTTCCCGACATCTTTGGGCGCCGGGTAGGGCGTCGAGGCTGTGTGAACCTGATCCGGCGTTCACCACGAGCAACAATCTTCATCATCTTCATCGACATGCCTCCGAATAAGAAGGCGGTGACAGGCTCGCGTCAAACCCACCACCACCGGAGGGCAGTGGTGGGGAAAAGCAGCGGAGAACCGGCGTCGTCGAGGAGCCACAGCCTGCGGTCAAGGACAAGCGGCGCAAACCTCGGCGTCCGGATCGTACGCGTCCATCTCGGGCCGGAGACCGGCAAGCGTCATGTGCTCAGGCGCCATATGCTCGTTGGATCAAGGCCAAGCTGGAGGATCCCGAAGCCCTCGAGACCGCATCGCGCCCGACATCTTTGAATCGCAATCTGATCGCTGGGCGGGATGCTGCTCCTTCTAACGGTTAGAATCCGAGCATATCCGTTCCTCGCCGCTCGCCATTACCACCCACCACTCGGCGAAGCCTTGGCGAAGCTCAAGCCTTCTAGACTACCCTCAACGGCCGCAAGGTCGATGAATGGAAGGCCACCATTCAAAGCCTCATCGGCTTTGCCAGCGATACTCGCGGCAACCAAGCGCATCCTTGCGGGGCGGAAGGACAAGGCATGAGCGGTGGCGGCGAGACACTGTAAGGTGCAACCACCATGCACTCTCCATCCGGGCCAGATCACCAGCTCCTCGGATCCACCTCGGCGGACTCCACCGTCGTCGGATCCTGAGCTTCCCGTGATCAGCGCCAAGTTCTTCAAACGGCAACAAGGCCTCGAACTGCCGGCGCCAAGAAGTCGGCGTCAATCCGACCGGTCTGTGGGCCCTGTCGACATGCAAGCGCCGGAACGGTGACTTGCGTCGCGGTAGGTTGCCCTGCGTTCACTTTCGTGGTGTGGCAAGTCCGGTGGCGACAAGAAAACTTCAAACCAAATGTGCGGGAAGTATGATGGCGGGCGCATCCCCGAGTTCCTCAGCATCTACACCATTGCGGTGCGGCTGCGGGGGCGACGACAAGATCCTCGCCAACTACTTCCGCTGGTACTCAAGCCAAATGTCAGGATCTTGGCTCATGCACTTCGACGTTCCATATCTTCTTGGGCAGATCTATGCCATCGGTTTGTCGCGCCTTCACGGTGGCACAAGCCTCATGGCCAAAGTGACCTTCCCTGCTCGCCCGAAGGAAGGAAGTCCCTGCCAAAGTTCATTCGAGGTTCAGTTGGCACTACAACATCCCGGATGTCCACCTGCCCGATGATCAGCGGTTTCATCGAGCGTCGGAACGCGGGATGAGGAGGAGATGGCGATGTGTAAGGTCAAGGGCGTCGATGAGCTGTATGCCTTGGCCGACAAGTCGCCGCGTCTTTGAAGAAGGAAGACTCCGGAGAAAATGCGGAGCAGGATCGAAAGTGAGGCCGCCCGGCGAAGAAGGCGTGGCGGAACAACGGGAAGAAGAAGGGCAAAGAGGTGCTGGTTGTCGAGCAGTCCGAAGCGGTGGTGCCGCCAAGAAAGCCAAAGTTGGTGGCTCGGCAAGGAGGTTGCGCGGCCGACCGCCAAGCTATGGCAGCCGCCGAAAGCAGGACAGCTCAACAAACGATCTTGCAAGATTCACCCCAAGGGCCATGACCTCGAGCTGCAAGAAGGTCGAGCAGCTTGTTGAACGAAGGCTGAGTCTGAGCGACAAGGAAAAACCGGAAGGTCTTGGGAGTTAGCAAGCGGCCCGGTCGAGAAACGCGCGGCAAGCAAGCGGCAAGAGACAGACCTCCGCGCGCGACAAGGATGAACGACAATGCGATGAAGACATGGAGGATGATGAAGCTGATGAGCAAGAGTTTGAAAGCCACGGAGGTCGCTGCGTTGGCGGTGGTGCTTCTGCATACCTCACACCGCCAGCTCAAGCAATGGATCACGGGAGGTTAATGCGAGAACCATCCGTGAGTCACGGAGGCCTCAAGTGGTCGCCGCCTATCATCTTTGACATTGAGGACCACCGATCGCATACTGCGGTCGGGTGCTTGCCGATGTTGGTCTCACCAACCATCCAACCTCAAAGTCACCAAGATGCTAGTTAGGCGGGCGGCAAACCTGATCTCATCCGCGGTGCTCCGAAGCGAGATCCACGAGCGAGCTCGAAAGGGGCCTTTCAAGGAATCAATCGGGAAGGAGCAACCGAAAGGGAAGATCCGTTGCGGTAACATTTGGCGGTGAACTCAACCGGGAGAGGTCACATTGGCGTCGCTGATTTCCCATTGCCCTACAATGGGATACTTGGCCGTCGGCACTTGCCAAGTTCATGGCAGCCTCTCATTATGCATACAACTTGCTCAAGATGCCCGGCCGATAAGTGTCATTTTTGTTCATGGCGACAAGAAAGATGCTCTTATCTGCGCCACAAGATTTCCGGGATGCAGCAGCTGCGATGAATAGCAAATCACTTGCCTGAAGCTCCGGGGACAAAAGACCACCAAGTCCGGCAAAGCTCGATGCCCCTCCGCAGCGCACCTCTTGGTCTGCGCTACGTCGAGGGCCACCATCGAGCTCCACGGCAAGTGTAAGAAGATGATGGCAGCTCCGCCGGACCAAGAAGGTGCCGCCAAGGAGGGGCTTGGTGGTACCTTCACCATCGGTGCCACTCTGACCCTAAATAGGAAAGCGAGCCGTTGCTCCTGGGCGAATGTCGATGTGTTTGCATGGCAACCATCATACATCCCGGTGTTCCCGGGGAAAGTAATTGAGCACCACCTGGCTGTCTGTCTCATCTTGGCGCGTCAAGCAAAAAAGAAGCGAGGTGGGCGCAAGAAGTTCATTGCGAAGAGATCAAGTTGGAGCGGCGAGGTCTTGTCGGGGTGCTCCATCCCGTGGTTGGCCAATCCATGGTTGTGCGCAAGGCAAATGGGAAATGGAGACTTTGTATCGACTTACGGATGTTAATAAAGCTTGTCCCAAAGACCCATTTCCCTTGCCCGCATCGACCAGTTATTGACTCCACGGCTGGATGTGATCTCCTTTCATTTCTTGATGCATACTCGGGATATCATCAGATCTTCATGGCAGAAGAGGATGAAGAAAACGCATTCATTACACCATGTGGCACATCTTGTTTCATACGGATGCCTTTTGGTTTGAAGAATGCTGGTTCAACGTTTCAAGAGTAGTCCATGGCGCTTTTGAGCCACAAATGCGAAATGTAGAAGCTTACATGGATGACATAGTGGTGAGCAAGGACAAAGCAACTCGGTTCAAGATTTGGATGAGACCTTTGCAAATCTGCGCAAGATCAACCTCAAGCTCAACCCAGAAGTGCGTGTTTGGAGTTCCTTCGGCAAGCTTCTGGGTTCTTCATCTCGCGGGGAATTGAAGTCAATCCCGACAAGATCAAGGCCATTGAGCGATTGAAGCACCAAAGCGCGTCAAGGATGTCAGAACTTGCGGTTGGTGGCTGCTTCGATGGGTTTATCTCTAGGTCTGCTGGCGCCCTGCCATTTTCAAGATTTTGAAAAAGGCAGGTCAATGAAATGGACTCGAGGCGGAGGCTGCTGCTGCAGGACTTAAGAGTTCCTCTACTCAATACTTGTCGCACCTAAGCCACAAGAAGTTGCTGCTATATATAGCGGCAACCAATCAAAATGGTTAGTGCTGCGTTAATGGGAGGGGCGGATGATGGCGGCAACCATGGCGATTCGTCCGGCGACAAGCGAGGGCTTCATCGTCAACCTGGTCCCGACAAGGATGGATCTCGGCAGTTGCGAGAAGATCGAAAAAGGATGGTGCGGCGCCCGGTCTACTTTGTCGGTTCCCTTCGCGAGGCTAGGTCCTATGTACTACGGTGTGCGAAATTGCTTTGGCCTCCTCATGGCCTCAGGCTGCGCCATTACTTCAAGCACATGAGATAACAGTTGTCACTCGCTTTCCATTGAAAGAATATTGCAAAATCCGAAGCGGCAGGCGAGGTTGTCAGTGGGCACTGGGCATCAAGCTTTGGCCTTGGTTTGAAAGCACTTCAACTATCCAGCGAGCTGGCGAGTTCATAGCAGAATGGGCGAACACAAGGCGAAGAAATTCGAAGCGAGCATCCCGTCAAGGAGGCAAGTAAAAGTGGCTGATGTATTTTGATGGTGCCTTCTCGGCAAGGCGCCGGTGCGGCGTGCTTTCGCACCCGGAGAGCACCTCAAGTACATAGTCGGATGCACTTTCCCAAGGAGCAAGCAACAAATAATCTGCAGGTATGAAGGTTTGCTTGCTGGTCTCGAAATGCGATGAACCTTAGGATCAAAAGCTCCTTCGGGGTGACTCGCTGTGCGTCCGCCAAGTAAACAAAGATTATCGAGTCCGTTGATGGAGGCCTACGTTGATGAAGTGAAAGCTAGAAGAGCACTTTGAAGGCACCAAATGGAACCCGTTCAAGAGCCCGAATGATATTTTGATGGCCTGTCAAAGTCGCGCCTCAAGTTACACAATGGAACCAGGATCTTCGTGCTCAAGGACTCATCCAAGCTATAACGCCATCAAGCCAAAACAAGAAGAAGTTGATTTGGCGACTACATTCGGCGAGCTACAAAATCGCCGCCGAAGTCCCAGGATCAACACCGAGAATCTGAGGCGATCTGCTCCGACAAGCCCTCGGGTTTGTTTGTTGAAAGCGCTCCCGACAAGTTTTGCTCGGCAAGCTCGTCGGGAACATCAACTCGGCGAGCCTCGGGTTCTTGCCGTCGAAGCTGATGTTCCGCAGCGAATGTGCCTTTAGTCCGTCGTCGAGCCACAAGCTCCGGCATGGCACACAGATTGTCCATTTCCTGAGACGGAGAACTTCCGAAGAGCAGAAGAAGCGGAAAAGTGAGCGGTCAACTATGTACCAGTTTGTTGACAACATCCTGAAGAAGACTCGGGTGAAATTGAATGTATTCATCGAGAAGATGGGCGAAGCTATTGGCGGAGATACGGAGGCATATGTGGTCCCACATTGGCGCAAAACACTTGCAAAGCTTTCCGGCAAGAGTTTCTTCGGAAGCCCTCCGAGGATCGCTGCACAAGTAACCAAGTGTGAAGCGTGCGTTCCATTCCAGCAGAATACACCAGCTCAAGCTCTCGGGCGATCCCTTTATCCGGCCATTTTGATGCAGGGGCTCGACATCCTCGGCCCCTTTCCGAGCTGTCGGGGCTTTGAGTACTTGTACCGCAATTGACAAGTTCACAAAGTGGCGGAAGTGGAAGCGATGAGAAGGTGACGGCCGATCGGGATCAAGTTCTTGGTCAATTGTTTGCCGTTTGGGTTCCACGGGATCATCACCGACAGCGCACACATCCGATGGCACCTTCATTGTCGTCCAAGATCTTGGCGCCAAGGTCCTTTGCTTTGCTCATCCAAGGAGCAGCGGTCAGCGAAGGGCAAATCTGAAGTCTGCGAGGACTCAAGACCAGAACTTTCGATAGGCTGCACAAGTCGGAAGAAAGCTGGATTGAGGCTGCCGGTGGTTCTTTGGTCAATCGGGGCGACACCGTCGAGCCAGCGGCGGACACCTTTCGCTCTAGTCTATGGGCGAGGCAGTTCTCCCCCGGAACTCGTATCCGGATCACCTCGAGTACTCGCATGATGAGCTTGAGCAAGAGCAGCTGCGACAAGATGCGCTGCTCCTTGAGGAGGATCGTCTTGAGGGCATCTGGTGCTGTTCGCAAGTTTTCGCCGGTACCATAACCAAAGTTAGTGCGAAGTTTGAGGAAACGACCTTGTTCTTGGTAGCGTTCAGTCCGCCAAGAATTCCAACAAGTTGGCCGAAGTGGGAAGGCCCTTATCGGGTGAAGCGAGTCACTAGGCTGGCGTGTCATGCTTGAGACCGAAGATGGCGTTCGGTGAGCAACTCCGGAATATAGAGCATCTTTAAGTTTTACCCATAGGGGGTTGCGAACCCGTTCCGGCAACCACCCTATACAAGTCTTGTCGATGTTGCATGTAATCCTTTGTACAAAGCGGAGACCCGTGCATCGATAAAGCTCATGTTTGCGCACAACTTGTCAAATGCATGCTTTCATAATCAGTTTGCCTGTGTTATCTGACATTTTGTACAGCATCCACACCCTGTAAGCGATAACAAGCCACTAGGCTCCATAACTTTATTTTCTCTTCTTTCCTCTCATAAGAAAGGAAGGTTCCTTGCCCTACAAGTTAGCGGGAAGGAGAAGATAATAGTGTGGGCCACCAAGTGTCGCTCGAAATGTCGCTTGGAAGCAGACGACGGAAAAGCTAAGTTGCCAAAGTTTGAGCAATCAGTTTTTAAAATTTTAAGTTATGTTCCTCGAGCGATAGTACTTTGTATGGAAAACCTGTCGAAGGAACCAACTCCGGCTGGTATCGCCCTTACTTTGTTTAGTCCGCTCAACAACAAGTGAGCTGCAACCAGTTCGACAAGGTTGCTGTCGGGGAACATCGCCCACGGTGATGGCGTCCACTTTTCGCCTTCATGGCAAAGGTGCCCGCCGACAAGTTCCCTAAGCGTGGGCACAAACATACAAAGGAAGGAATCAAGTAAAAATAACATTGCAATCGTTACCTAAGATAGAGTATATTACAAAAATAACATCGCGAATCTAATGAATTGTTCCCTAAACATGATCCCAGCGACAAGGAAAGATAAATTGTGGCCTAGTCCGCGGTGCCATCAACCCTCTTGACTCGCTCACCCTGTCACAATGGGTGCGACAAGGGCCTTGGCGCTTCAACGTCGTGATCGGCGGAGGACTTGAGGGCGTTGGTGAAGGTAACGCCCGGATTGCGGAAGGCCACCTTCATCGGCACCTTACGAAGAGCCCTGCAATTTGGCGGACTCGTCGGCCGCTGCTGGGATCTCTTCCGGGCGGTGGAGAGCCGTCCTGCGCCCTTGAGGAGCAGGTGAGCTTGGTGCTGGGTTGGAGATGCTCGTCGTTGGAGTGCCGAGATCTACCATCCCCATCTCCATCGGCTCCTTGTCAATGGCGTGGCGGTATCCACAGACCCTCCATCCGGTGCATCACGTTCTCCTTGAAGGTGTTATGGGCGTCGTGGCGATCACCAACAGCTCCTCGTTGGCCTTGATCTTCTCAACAAACCCCTTCCGCTCCTTGGCGCCGTCCGGCGTCTCCGTCAAGGTGGTCGGCTTCACTCAAGATCTGCCTTGGTCCTTGGCGGCGTCATTGATCCTCTGGCGAGAGGCGCAACCTTCGCCAAGTGTAAGCGTCCTTCTCGGCTTCGGCTGCGGTGACCTCCTGCCGCTCTTGAAGGCGGCCTCCAGTCGTCACCCTCGTTTCCAACTCCTTCTTGGCGGCCTCGGCATTCGGCGCATCCTTTGCTTCCTTGAGCTCCGCCAATTGATTGCTGCCAGCCGAGATCTTCCTTGTGGTTCGAGGTTGATCTTCCGCTGCGCCTTTCGCCTTCTTCTTGAATAGCTTCTCTCCGGCAAGCCTTTGCGCTCCTCGACCTCGGCCTTCTCGGGATGAAGGCCGTGCGCTCCGCGATTGCTCGCGCTTCCGCCCGTCCGGAGAGTTTCTTTGTTGGCGGCGAAGCTCTTCTGGCGCTTCTCCATGTCTGCTCCCTCCCCGACAAGTACTTCCGGGACTCCGGCTTAGCTTGCCGGTACGGTAGGCGACAGCGTTTCTTCGTGCTCCTCCTCGGACTTCGCCCTTCTGCTGCTTGGCGCATCAACTAGCGAGCCAGCGGGC
>JAHIAM010019484.1:0-12849 GCA_021605205.1 Aegilops longissima
GATTGGCGAACCCGAGTGCGTTACGTGTCGGTCATCAACTTTTCGCGGTTTTGGCGATTCTGGCCCGTTCGTGGACTATAACTCACTGTTTTGGGGTCTCGGGTGATTTCCACGATTGGCGAACCCGAGTGCGTTACGTGTCGGTCATCAACACTTTCGCGGTTTTGGCGATTCTGGCCCGTTCGTGGACTATAACTCACTGTTTTGGGGTCTCGGGTGATTTCCACGATTGGCGAACCCGAGTGCGCGTTCGTGTCGGTCATCAACACTCGCGGTTTTGGCGATTCTGGCCCGTTCGTGGACTATAACTCACTGTTTTGGGGTCTCGGGTGATTTCCACGATTGGCGAACCCGAGTGCGTTTACGTGTCGGTCATCAACACTTTCGCGGTTTTGGCGATTCTGGCCCGTTCGTGGACTATAACTCACTGTTTTGGGGTCTCGGGTGATTTCCACGATTGGCGAACCCGAGTGCGTTTTCGTGTCGGTCATCAACACTTTTCGCGGTTTTGGCGATTCTGGCCCGTTCGTGGACTATAACTCACTGTTTTGGGGTCTCGGGTGATTTCCACGATTGGCGAACCCGAGTGCGTTCGTGTCGGTCATCAACACTTTCGCGGTTTTGGCGATTCGGCCCGTTCGTGGACTATAACTCACTGTTTTGGGGTCTCGGGTGATTTCCACGATTGGCGAACCCGAGTGCGTTTACGTGTCGGTCATCAACACTTTCGCGTTTTGGCGATTCTGGCCCGTTCGTGGACTATAACTCACTGTTTTGGGGTCTCGGGTGATTTCCACGATTGGCGAACCCGAGTGCGTTCGTGTCGGTCATCAACACTCGCGGTTTTGGCGATTCTGGCCCGTTCGTGGACTATAACTCACTGTTTTGGGGTCTCGGGTGATTTCCACGATTGGCGAACCCGAGTGCGTTCGTGTCGGTCATCAACACTCGCGGTTTTGGCGATTCTGGCCCGTTCGTGGACTATAACTCACTGTTTTGGGGTATCGGGTGATTTCCACGATTGGCGAACCCGAGTGTGCGTTCGTGTCGGTCATCAACACTTCGCGGTTTTGGCGATTCGGCCCGTTCGTGGACTATAACTCACTGTTTTGGGGTCTCGGGTGATTTCCACGATTGGCGAACCCGAGTGCGTTTACGTGTCGGTCATCAACACTCGCGGTTTTGGCGATTCTGGCCCGTTCGTGGACTATAACTCACTGTTTTGGGGTCTCGGGTGATTTCCACGATTGGCGAACCCGAGTGCGTTCGTGTCGGTCATCAACACTTTTTCGCGGTTTTGGCGATTCTGGCCCGTTCGTGGACTATAACTCACTGTTTTGGGGTCTCGGGTGATTTCCACGATTGGCGAACCCGAGTGCGTTCGTGTCGGTCATCAACACTTTCGCGGTTTTGGCGATTCTGGCCCGTTCGTGGACTATAACTCACTGTTTTGGGGTCTCGGGTGATTTCCACGATTGGCGAACCCGAGTGCGTTTCGTGTCGGTCATCAACACTTTCGCGGTTTTGGCGATTCGGCCCGTTCGTGGACTATAACTCACTGTTTTGGGGTCTCGGGTGATTTCCACGATTGGCGAACCCGAGTGCGTTCGTGTCGGTCATCAACACTTTTCGCGGTTTTGGCGATTCTGGCCCGTTCGTGGACTATAACTCACTGTTTTGGGGTCTCGGGTGATTTCCACGATTGGCGAACCCGAGTGCGTTACGTGTCGGTCATCAACACTTTCGCGGTTTTGGCGATTCTGGCCCGTTCGTGGACTATAACTCACTGTTTTGGGGTCTCGGGTGATTTCCACGATTGGCGAACCCGAGTGCGTTACGTGTCGGTCATCAACACTCGCGGTTTGGCGATTCTGGCCCGTTCGTGGACTATAACTCACTGTTTTGGGGTCTCGGGTGATTTCCACGATTGGCGAACCGAGTGCGTTTACGTGTCGGTCATCTTTTCGCGGTTTTGGCGATTCTGGCCCGTTCGTGGACTATAACTCACTGTTTTGGGGTCTCGGGTGATTTCCACGATTGGCGAACCCGAGTGTGCGTTACGTGTCGGTCATCACACGGGTGATTTCCACGATTGGCGCGGTTTTGGCGTTTTGGCGATTTGGCCCGTTCGTGGACTATAACTCACTGTTTTGGGGTCTCGGGTGATTTCCACGATTGGCGAACCCGAGTGCGTTCGTGTCGGTCATCAACACTTTCGCGGTTTTGGCGATTCTGGCCCGTTCGTGGACTATAACTCACTGTTTTGGGGTCTCGGGTGATTTCCACGATTGGCGAACCCGAGTGCGTTTCGTGTCGGTCATCAACACTCGCGGTTTTGGCGATTCTGGCCCGTTCGTGGACTATAACTCTGGGTGATTGTTTTGGGGTCGGGTGATTTCCACGATTGGCGAACCCGAGTGCGTTACGTGTCGGTCATCAACACTTTCGGTTTTGGCGATTCTGGCCCGTTCGTGGACTATAACTCACTGTTTTGGGGTCTCGGGTGATTTCCACGATTGGCGAACCCGAGTGCGTTCGTGTCGGTCATCAACACTTCGCGGTTTTGGCGATTCTGGCCCGTTCGTGGACTATAACTCACTGTTTTGGGGTCTCGGGTGATTTCCACGATTGGCGAACCCGAGTGCGTTCGTGTCGGTCATCAACACTCGCGGTTTTGGCGATTCGGCCCGTTCGTGGACTATAACTCACTGTTTTGGGGTCTCGGGTGATTTCCACGATTGGCGAACCCGAGTGCGTTTACGTGTCGGTCATCAACTTTTCGCGGTTTTGGCGATTCTGGCCCGTTCGTGGACTATAACTCACTGTTTTGGGGTCTCGGGTGATTTCCACGATTGGCGAACCCTGTTTTGGGGTCTCGGGTGATTTCCACGATTGGCGAACCCGAGTGCGTTCGTGTCGGTCATCAACACTCGCGGTTTTGGCGATTCTGGCCCGTTCGTGGACTATAACTCACTGTTTTGGGGTCTCGGGTGATTTCCACGATTGGCGAACCCGAGTGCGTTCGTGTCGGTCATCAACTTTTCGCGGTTTTGGCGATTCTGGCCCGTTCGTGGACTATAACACTGTTTTGGGGTCTCGGGTGATTTCCACGATTGGCGAACCCGAGTGCGTTCGTGTCGGTCATCAACACTTCGCGGTTTTGGCGATTCTGGCCCGTTCGTGGACTATAACTCACTGTTTTGGGGTCTCGGGTGATTTCCACGATTGGCGAACCCGAGTGCGTTCGTGTCGGTCATCAACTTTCGCGGTTTTGGCGATTCTGGCCCGTTCGTGGACTATAACTCACTGTTTTGGGGTCTCGGGTGATTTCCACGATTGGCGAACCCGAGTGCGTTCGTGTCGGTCATCAACACTTTCGCGGTTTTGGCGATTCTGGCCCGTTCGTGGACTATAACTCACTGTTTTGGGGTCTCGGGTGATTTCCACGATTGGCGAACCCGAGTGCGTTCGTGTCGGTCATCAACACTCGCGGTTTTGGCGATTCTGGCCCGTTCGTGGACTATAACTCACTGTTTTGGGGTCTCGGGTGATTTCCACGATTGGCGAACCCGAGTGCGTTACGTGTCGGTCATCAACACTTCTCGCGGTTTTGGCGATTCTGGCCCGTTCGTGGACTATAACTCACTGTTTTGGGGTCTCGGGTGATTTCCACGATTGGCGAACCCGAGTGCGTTCGTGTCGGTCATCAACACTTCGCGGTTTTGGCGATTCTGGCCCGTTCGTGGACTATAACTCACTGTTTTGGGGTCTCGGGTGATTTCCACGATTGGCGAACCCGAGTGCGTTCGTGTCGGTCATCAACACTCGCGGTTTTGGCGATTCTGGCCCGTTCGTGGACTATAACTCACTGTTTTGGGGTCTCGGGTGATTTCCACGATTGGCGAACCCGAGTGCGTTACGTGTCGGTCATCAACACTTCGCGGTTTTGGCGATTCTGGCCCGTTCGTGGACTATAACTCACTGTTTTGGGGTCTCGGGTGATTTCCACGATTGGCGAACCGAGAGTGCGTTCGTGTCGGTCATCAACACTCGCGGTTTTGGCGATTCGGCCCGTTCGTGGACTATAACTCACTGTTTTGGGGTCTCGGGTGATTTCCACGATTGGCGAACCCGAGTGCGTTCGTGTCGGTCATCAACTTTTCGCGGTTTTGGCGATTCTGGCCCGTTCGTGGACTATAACTCACTGTTTTGGGGTCTCGGGTGATTTCCACGATTGGCGAACCCGAGTGCGTTCGTGTCGGTCATCAACACTATTCGCGGTTTTTTGGCGATTCACGATTGGCCCGTTCGTGGACTATAACTCACTGTTTTGGGGTCTCGGGTGATTTCCACGATTGGCGAACCCGAGTGCGTTCGTGTCGGTCATCAACTTTCGCGGTTTTGGCGATTCTGGCCCGTTCGTGGACTATAACTCACTGTTTTGGGGTCTCGGGTGATTTCCACGATTGGCGAACCCGAGTGCGTTCGTGTCGGTCATCAACACTTTCGCGGTTTTGGCGATTCGGCCCGTTCGTGGACTATAACTCACTGTTTTGGGGTCTCGGGTGATTTCCACGATTGGCGAACCCGCGATTTGCGTTACGTGTCGGTCATCGTGTTCAACACTCGCGGTTTGGTGTCGTGGTCATCAACTTTTCGATTGGCGAACCCGAGTGCGTTTTGGCGCGGTTTTGGCTGGCCCGTTCGTGGACTATAACTCACTGTTTTGGGGTCTCGGGTGATTTCCACGATTGGCGAACCCGAGTGCGTTCGTGTCGGTCATCAACACTCGCGGTTTTGGCGATTCTGGCCCGTTCGTGGACTATAACTCACTGTTTTGGGGTCTCGGTGATTTCCACGATTGGCGAACCCGAGTGCGTTTCGTGTCGGTCATCAACTTTCGCGGTTTTGGCGATTCTGGCCCGTTCGTGGACTATAACTCACTGTTTTGGGGTCTCGGGTGATTTCCACGATTGGCGAACCCGAGTGCGTTCGTGTCGGTCATCAACACTCGCGGTTTTGGCGATTCTGGCCCGTTCGTGGACTATAACTCACTGTTTTGGGGTCTCGGGTGATTTCCACGATTGGCGAACCCGAGTGCGTTTTCGTGTCGGTCATCAACACTCGCGGTTTTGGCGATTCGGCCCGTTCGTGGACTATAACTCACTGTTTTGGGGTCTCGGGTGATTTCCACGATTGGCGAACCCGAGTGCGTTCGTGTCGGTCATCAACTTTTCGCGGTTTTGGCGATTCTGGCCCGTTCGTGGACTATAACTCACTGTTTTGGGGTCTCGGGTGATTTCCACGATTGGCGAACCCGAGTGCGTTTACGTGTCGGTCATCAACACTCGCGGTTTTGGCGATTCTGGCCGTTCGTGGACTATAACTCTTTTTTTGGTTTTGGCGATTTCCACGATTGGCGGCCCGTGCGTGGACTCATCAACTCACGGTTTTGGCGATTTTGGCCCGTTCGTGGTGATTTCTCACTGTTTTGGGGTCGAATTTCCGAGTGCGTTTACGTGTTCGTGTCGGTCATCAACACTCGCGGTTTTGGCGATTCTGGCCCGTTCGTGGACTATAACTCACTGTTTTGGGGTCTCGGGTGATTTCCACGATTGGCGAACCCGAGTGCGTTCGTGTCGGTCATCAACACTCGCGGTTTGGCGATTCTGGCCCGTTCGTGGACTATAACTCACTGTTTTGGGGTCTCGGGTGATTTCCACGATTGGCGAACCCCGAGTGCGTTCGTGTCGGTCATCAACACTCGCGGTTTTGGCGATTCTGGCCCGTTCGTGGACTATAACTCACTGTTTTGGGGTCTCGGGTGATTTCCACGATTGGCGAACCCGAGTGCGTTTACGTGTCGGTCATCAACTTTTTCGGTTTTGGCGATTCTGGCCCGTTCGTGGACTATAACTCACTGTTTTGGGGTCTCGGGTGATTTCCACGATTGGCGAACCCGAGTGCGTTACGTGTCGGTCATCAACTTTTCGCGGTTTTGGCGATTCTGGCCCGTTCGTGGACTATTACTCACTGTTTTGGGGTCTCGGGTGATTTCGATTGGCGAACCCGAGTGCGTTTACGTGTCGGTCATCAACACGCGGTTTTGGCGATTCTGGCCCGTTCGTGGACTATAACTCACTGTTTTGGGGTCTCGGGTGATTTCCACGATTGGCGAACCCGAGTGCGTTCGTGTCGGTCATCAACACTTTCGCGGTTTTGGCGATTCTGGCCCGTTCGTGGACTACTACTCACTCTGTTTTGGGGTCTCGGGTGATTTCCACGATTGGCGAACCCGAGTGCGTTCGTGTCGGTCATCAACACTCGCGGTTTTGGCGATTCTGGCCCGTTCGTGGACTATAACTCACTGTTTTGGGGTCTCGGGTGATTTCCACGATTGGCGAACCCGAGTGCGTTCGTGTCGGTCATCAACACTTTCGCGGTTTTGGCGATTCGGCCCGTTCGTGGACTATAACTCACTGTTTTGGGGTCTCGGGTGATTTCCACGATTGGCGAACCCGAGTGCGTTCGTGTCGGTCATCAACACTTCGCGGTTTTGGCGATTCTGGCCCGTTCGTGGACTATAACTCACTGTTTTGGGGTCTCGGGTGATTTCCACGATTGGCGAACCCGAGTGCGTTCGTGTCGGTCATCAACACTCGCGGTTTTGGCGATTCTGGCCCGTTCGTGGACTATAACTCACTGTTTTGGGGTCTCGGGTGATTTCCACACGATTGGCGAACCCGAGTGCGTTCGTGTCGGTCATCAACTTTTCGCGGTTTTGGCGATTCTGGCCCGTTCGTGGACTATAACTCACTGTTTTGGGGTCTCGGGTGATTTCCACGATTGGCGAACCCGAGTGCGTTCGTGTCGGTCATCAACACGCGGTTTTGGCGATTCTGGCCCGTTCGTGGACTATAACTCACTGTTTTGGGGTCTCGGGTGATTTCCACGATTGGCGAACCCGAGTGCGTTCGTGTCGGTCATCAACACTCGCGGTTTTGGCGATTCGGCCCGTTCGTGGACTATAACTCACTGTTTTGGGGTCTCGGGTGATTTCCACGATTGGCGAACCCGAGTGCGTTCGTGTCGGTCATCAACTTTTCGCGGTTTTGGCGATTCTGGCCCGTTCGTGGACTATAACTCACTGTTTTGGGGTCTCGGGTGATTTCCACGATTGGCGAACCCGAGTGCGTTTACGTGTCGGTCATCAACACTTTCGCGGTTTTGGCGATTCGGCCCGTTCGTGGACTATAACTCACTGTTTTGGGGTCTCGGGTGATTTCCACGATTGGCGAACCCGAGTGCGTTACGTGTCGGTCATCAACACTTTCGCGGTTTGGCGATTCTGGCCCGTTCGTGGACTACTACTCACTGTTTTGGGGTCTCGGGTGATTTCCACGATTGGCGACCCGAGTGCGTTACGTGTCGGTCATCAACACTCGCGGTTTTGGCGATTCTGGCCCGTTCGTGGACTATAACTCACTGTTTTGGGGTCTCGGGTGATTTCCACGATTGGCGAACCCGAGTGCGTTCGTGTCGGTCATCAACACTCGCGGTTTTGGCGATTCTGGCCCGTTCGTGGACTATAACTCACTGTTTTGGGGTCTCGGGTGATTTCCACGATTGGCGAACCCGAGTGCGTTCGTGTCGGTCATCAACACTCGCGTGTCGGTCATCAACTCACTGTTGGGGTCTCGGTCGCGGTTTTGGCGATTCTGGCCCGTTTTGGCGTGGCCCGTTCGTAACTATAACTCACTGTTTTGGGGTCTCGGGTGATTTCCACGATTGGCGAACCCGAGTGCGTTCGTGTCGGTCATCAACACTTTCGCGGTTTTGGCGATTCTGGCCCGTTCGTGGACTATAACTCACTGTTTTGGGGTCTCGGGTGATTTCCACGATTGGCGAACCCGAGTGCGTTTCGTGTCGGTCATCAACACTTTCGCGGTTTTGGCGATTCTGGCCCGTTCGTGGACTATAACTCACTGTTTTGGGGTCTCGGGTGATTTCCACGATTGGCGAACCCGAGTGCGCGTTCGTGTCGGTCATCAACTTTTCGCGGTTTTGGCGATTCGGCCCGTTCGTGGACTATAACTCACTGTTTTGGGGTCTCGGGTGATTTCCACGATTGGCGAACCCGAGTGCGTTCGTGTCGGTCATCAACACTCGCGGTTTTGGCGATTCTGGCCCGTTCGTGGACTATAACTCACTGTTTTGGGGTCTCGGGTGATTTCCACGATTGGCGAACCCGAGTGCGTTTTCGTGTCGGTCATCAACACTCGCGGTTTTGGCGATTCTGGCCCGTTCGTGGACTATAACTCACTGTTTTGGGGTCTCGGGTGATTTCCACGATTGGCGAACCCGAGTGCGTTCGTGTCGGTCATCAACACGCGGTTTTGGCGATTCTGGCCCGTTCGTGGACTATAACTCACTGTTTTGGGGTCTCGGGTGATTTCCACGATTGGCGAACCCGAGTGCGTTTACGTGTCGGTCATCACGTGTCGGTCATCAACTTTCGCGGTTTTGGCGATTCTGGCCCGTTCGTGGACTATAACTCACTGTTTTGGGGTCTCGGGTGATTTCCACGATTGGCGAACCCGAGTGCGTTCGTGTCGGTCATCAACTTTTCGCGGTTTTGGCGATTCTGGCCCGTTCGTGGACTATAACTCACTGTTTTGGGGTCTCGGGTGATTTCCACGATTGGCGAACCCGAGTGCGTTTCGTGTCGGTCATCAACTTTTCGCGGTTTTGGCGATTCTGGCCCGTTCGTGGACTATAACTCACTGTTTTGGGGTCTCGGGTGATTTCCACGATTGGCGAACCCGAGTGCGTTCGTGTCGGTCATCAACACTTTCGCGGTTTTGGCGATTCTGGCCCGTTCGTGGACTATAACTCACTGTTTTGGGGTCTCGGGTGATTTCCACGATTGGCGAACCCGAGTGTGCGTTCGTGTCGGTCATCAACACTTTCGCGGTTTTGGCGATTCTGGCCCGTTCGTGGACTATAACTCACTGTTTTGGGGTCTCGGGTGATTTCCACGATTGGCGAACCCGAGTGCGTTTACGTGTCGGTCATCAACACTCGCGGTTTTGGCGATTCTGGCCCGTTCGTGGACTATAACTCACTGTTTTGGGGTCTCGGGTGATTTCCACGATTGGCGAACCCGAGTGCGTTCGTGTCGGTCATCAACTTTTCGCGGTTTTGGCGATTCTGGCCCGTTCGTGGACGATACTCACTGTTTTGGGGTCTCGGTGATTTCCCGATTGGCGAACCCGAGTGCGACGTGTATCATCAACACTCGCGTTTTGGCGATTCTGGCCCGGGTGATTAACTCACGTTTTGGGGTCGGGTGATTTCCGAACCGAGTGCGTTCGTGTCGGTCATCAACACTCGCGGTTTTGGCGATTCTGGCCCGTTCGTGGACTATAACTCACTGTTTTGGGGTCTCGGGTGATTTCCACGATTGGCGAACCCGAGTGCGTTCGTGTCGGTCATCAACACTTCGGTTTTGGCGATTCTGGCCCGTTCGTGGACTATAACTCACTGTTTTGGGGTCTCGGGTGATTTCCACGATTGGCGAACCCGAGTGCGTTCGTGTCGGTCATCAACACTCGCGGTTTTGGCGATTCTGGCCCGTTCGTGGACTATAACTCACTGTTTTGGGGTCTCGGGTGATTTCCACGATTGGCGAACCCGAGTGCGTTCGTGTCGGTCATCAACACTTTCGCGGTTTTGGCGATTCTGGCCCGTTCGTGGACTATAACTCACTGTTTTGGGGTCTCGGGTGATTTCCACGATTGGCGAACCCGAGTGCGTTCGTGTCGGTCATCAATAACGGTTTTGGCGATTCGGCCCGTTCGTGGACTATAACTCACTGTTTTGGGGTCTCGGGTGATTTCCACGATTGGCGAACCCGAGTGCGTTCGTGTCGGTCATCAACTTTTCGCGGTTTTGGCGATTCTGGCCCGTTCGTGGACTATAACTCACTGTTTTGGGGTCTCGGGTGATTTCCACGATTGGCGAACCCGAGTGCGTTTTCGTGTCGGTCATCAACTTTTCGCGGTTTTGGCGATTCTGGCCCGTTCGTGGACTATAACTCACTGTTTTGGGGTCTCGGGTGATTTCCACGATTGGCGAACCCGAGTGCGTTCGTGTCGGTCATCAACTTTTCGCGGTTTTGGCGATTCTGGCCCGTTCGTGGACTATAACTCACTGTTTTGGGGTCTCGGGTGATTTCCACGATTGGCGAACCCGAGTGCGTTTACGTGTCGGTCATCAACTTTTCGCGGTTTTGGCGATTCTGGCCCGTTCGTGGACTATAACTCACTGTTTTGGGGTCTCGGGTGATTTCCACGATTGATTAGCGATTGTCGAACCCGAGTGCGTTCGTGTCGGTCATCAACTTTTCGCGGTTTTGGCGATTCTGGCCCGTTCGTGGACTATAACTCACTGTTTTGGGGTCTCGGGTGATTTCCACGATTGGCGAACCCGAGTGCGTTTCGTGTCGGTCATCAACTTTTCGCGGTTTTGGCGATTCTGGCCCGTTCGTGGACTATAACTCACTGTTTTGGGGTCTCGGGTGATTTCCACGATTGGCGAACCCGAGTGCGTTTTCGTGTCGGTCATCAACACTTTCGCGGTTTTGGCGATTCGGCCCGTTCGTGGACTATAACTCACTGTTTTGGGGTCTCGGGTGATTTCCACGATTGGCGAACCCGAGTGCGTTCGTGTCGGTCATCAACACTCGCGGTTTTGGCGATTCTGGCCCGTTCGTGGACTATAACTCACTGTTTTGGGGGGTCGAACCCGAGTGCGGGTCGGTCATGGTTTGGCGATTTAACTCACTGTTTTGGGGTCTCGGGTGATTTCCACGATTGGCGAACCCGAGTGCGTTTACGTGTCGGTCATCAACACTCGCGGTTTTGGCGATTCTGGCCCGTTCGTGGACTATTACTCACTGTTTTTGGGTCTCGGGTGATTTCCACGATTGGCGAACCGAGTGCGTTACGTGTCGGTCATCAACACTCGCGGTTTTGGCGATTCTGGCCCGTTCGTGGACTATAACTCACTGTTTTGGGGTCTCGGGTGATTTCCACGATTGGCGAACCCGAGTGCGTTCGTGTCGGTCATCAACACTTTCGCGGTTTTGGCGATTCTGGCCCGTTCGTGGACTATAACTCACTGTTTTGGGGTCTCGGGTGATTTCCACGATTGGCGAACCCGAGTGCGTTACGTGTCGGTCATCAACACTTCGCGGTTTGGCGATTCGGCCCGTTCGTGGACTATAACTCACTGTTTTGGGGTCTCGGGTGATTTCCACGATTGGCGAACCCGAGTGCGTTCGTGTCGGTCATCAACACTTTCGCGGTTTTGGCGATTCTGGCCCGTTCGTGGACTATAACTCACTGTTTTGGGGTCTCGGGTGATTTCCACGATTGGCGAACCCGAGTGCGTTTACGTGTCGGTCATCAACACTCGCGGTTTTGGCGATTCTGGCCCGTTCGTGGACTATAACTCACTGTTTTGGGGTCTCGGGTGATTTCCACGATTGGCGAACCCGAGTGCGTTCGTGTCGGTCATCAACACGGTTTTGGCGGTTTTGGCGATTCTGGCCCGTTCGTGGACTATAACTCACTGTTTTGGGGTCTCGGGTGATTTCCACGATTGGCGAACCCGAGTGCGTTACGTGTCGGTCATCAACTTTCGCGGTTTTGGCGATTCGGCCCGTTCGTGGACTATAACTCACTGTTTTGGGGTCTCGGGTGATTTCCACGATTGCGCGAACCGTTCGTGCGTTACGTGTCGGTCATCACTTTTCGCGGTTTGGCGATTCTGGCCCGTTCGTGGACTATAACTCACTGTTTTGGGGTCTCGGGTGATTTCCACGATTGGCGAACCCGAGTGCGTTTACGTGTCGGTCATCAACTTTTCGCGTTTTGGCGATTCTGGCCCGTTCGTGGACTATAACTCACTGTTTTGGGGTCTCGGGTGATTTCCACGATTGGCGAACCCGAGTGCGTTACGTGTCGGTCATCAACACTTTTCGCGGTTTTGGCGATTCTGGCCCGTTCGTGGACTATAACTCACTGTTTTGGGGTCTCGGGTGATTTCCACGATTGGCGAACCCGAGTGCGTTCGTGTCGGTCATCAACTTTTCGCGGTTTTGGCGATTCTGGCCCGTTCGTGGACTATAACTCACTGTTTTGGGGTCTCGGGTGATTTCCACGATTGGCGAACCCGAGTGCGAGTGCGTTTGGCGATTGTCGGTCATCACTCACTGTTTTGGGGTCGCGGGTGATTTGGCGATTGGGCCCGTTCGTGGACTATCAACTCACGGTTTTGATTTTGTGGGTCTCTGTTTTGGGGGGTGATTTCCACGATTGGCGAACCCGAGTGCGTTACGTGTCGGTCATCAACTTTTCGCGGTTTTGGCGATTCTGGCCCGTTCGTGGACTATAACTCACTGTTTTGGGGTCTCGGGTGATTTCCACGATTGGCGAACCCGAGTGCGTTCGTGTCGGTCATCAACACTTTCGCGGTTTTGGCGATTCTGGCCCGTTCGTGGACTATAACTCACTGTTTTGGGGTCTCGGGTGATTTCCACGATTGGCGAACCCGAGTGCGTTTACGTGTCGGTCATCAACTTTTCGCGGTTTTGGCGATTCGGCCCGTTCGTGGACTATAACTCACTGTTTTGGGGTCTCGGGTGATTTCCACGATTGGCGAACCCGAGTGCGTTCGTGTCGGTCATCAACACTTTTCGCGGTTTTGGCGATTCTGGCCCGTTCGTGGACTATAACTCACTGTTTTGGGGTCTCGGGTGATTTCCACGATTGGCGAACCCGAGTG
>JAHIAM010019491.1:0-27852 GCA_021605205.1 Aegilops longissima
TCCCGTAAAGGGTAGAATCCTTACCTCGTCGACTGGCTGCTGGTGAAATCCGCGATCTTGATCGCGGATCGAACCCCTTGAGACAGCACCTTCGGGCACCTTGTGCGTTGTGTCGAAGAGCTTGTTCAGCGCTGGTGCTGTTAGGATCGAACTCCATAGATTGAATGCCGCTCTTGGCATGGGAGAACCGTGACGAGCATGACTTGGACCACGTTAACCAGCTGAGCTTCTTCACGCTTCTTGATCGGGCTTGGAGTCCGTCGGCTCCTTCAAACTACCCCGCAAGCCCTTCTCTTTCCGGGAGGTGAGCTGCGTGGGGATACTGAATCTAAACTTCGGGGCCGCCGCCCATTTAGAGTCCGCGACTCGGTGATATAGAACCACCCGATTGCCACCCCTTGGCGGATTCCACGAAGGTCCTTGAACCAAAGGAAGTTGGGCATCTTGCCCAACATGGCACCTCGCCTCCGGCAGATGCCCTTCACTACCTTGACTTGACATTGAAGGTCTTGAGCCTGCGAAGTGGGGCTGGATCGAAGGAAGGCCTCGCACACGAGATAACGCCGAGATGTTGAGGATGAAGTTGGCGCGGATCATGGAAATCAGGCCGTAGTAGAACATGGCCCCGGACAAAAGGGTGAAGTGGAAGCCCGATCCAGGAGGAAGTGGGAAAGAAAGACAACCCTCTCATGGGGCTGGGGGTGGGGCGGAGCTGCCCCTCGTCGGGCAGCGGTCTTGTGATATTCTTTGGAAGGTATCGGCGCCCGCGGATTTGGCGATTGCTCCTCCTTAGCGGTGGAGGCCAACCATTTACCTCCGCTCCGGACATGGTCGGAGAAGGTTGAGAGCGAGATCTTGTGAACTTGGCGCTGGAGCTCGAGTCTTGGGAGATGGATAAGCAAAGGAGGAAGAAGGCATAGGTGAGAAGGTGAATCCTTATCCCTTATATGGTAGCGAAGTCTTCGCATCCCCACCGGCCTGGTAAAACTTCGCTTATCTCCCAAGCGTCACCATCAATGGCGCGTTGGGTTACCGCCCGTATTGATGAGAATCCGGATTAAGAAACACGATCTCTGCTTGACAAGGCGTGCCAAGGAGACCGCTTCCTAAATCGCTGAGGTGGTAAAGTAAAAACAATTCGAGTAATGGCTTGGTAGTGGTGTGACATCATGCCACGGAAGCGTCGACAGATTGAACTTGTGTATATATTATAATTCTCTCTGGTGGAATGTGGAATTTATTTTGCGAGCGGACACTATCTGCTGTTCACAATCTTCTATCATTTGGAGGAAACCCGCCTTGCAATGCCAAGCAATATACCGCGGACTTATCGTCATTGAAGCCTGGTTAGAGGACTCTTGAGGAGTCTGGATTAGGGGTGTCGGATAGCGGACTACTATCATCACGAACTATCATTTGCGGACTATCATCATCGTCCGGACTCCAAGACTATGAAGATACAAGATTGAAGACTTCACCCCATGTCGGATGGGACTTTCCTTGGCGTGGAAGGCAAGCTTGGCGATCTGATATGTAGATCTCCTACCATTGTAACCGACTCTATGTAACCCTAGCCCTCTCCGGTGTCTATATAAACGGATGGCTTTAGTCCGTGGGACTACAATCAACAACCCTTACAATCATACCATAGGCTAGCTTCTAGGGTTTAGCCTCCTTGATCTCGTGGTAGATCCACTCTTGTAAACATCCACAATATCAATATCAATCAAGCGGGGCGTGGGTTTTACCTCCATCAAGAGGGCGAACACAGGTAAACATCGTGTCCCTTGTCTCCTGTTACCATCCGCCTAGGCGCATGATTCGGGACCCCCTACCGAGATCCGCGGTTTGACACGACAGCCGTCTTCTTGGCCGTCTTCTCCGGCACCTCATAAGGTCTTTGGAAACAACATTTTCATCGCAATGGAAATTCAGGGTCTTGAGCGGTGGGCGGACGGTTAATCCCTCTGCTACCTCGATCCGGGCCTGAAGACATGGATAGGAAGCTCAGCCTTTTTCCTCAAAATATGCTAGTAAAGGTTTGCCTTGAAAACATGAAACAACTTACAGGTTAGCTTGGCGTTTTAAGCTGAGCCGCGATCCTCGATGATGGCGGTGGTGTCTCCGACCTTGAAGAGCACTTTCCGGATGTCTTAGATGCGTCGTGCGAAGAGCTCTAGTAGCATGTGGTGCTTGGCGGATTGTACTCCCACGAGATAGCAAGTCCGCGTTAGCACGGAAGAACTTGGCGAATGAGCATGACACGGATAGCGTTAGCGAGCTTGATTTTTACATCTATCATGTTACGGGCTTGCGTCTCGGAGCCTAATCAGCTCGTCCAGCGGACCCAGTTAGAGCCCTTCTCTTGCGGAGGTGAGCCACATCGAGGATCAGGTCGAAATTCGGGCGCCGCCCGATCAGCGTCAGCAGGCTCGGTGATGTAGAACCACCCCAATTGCCACCCTTTCATCCTATCGCAAAAGGAGCCTTGGCGGGTAACATTGGGCCACTTGCCCACATGGCGCCTCCGACTTTCGCTTGCTGGCGCTCACCACCTTGACTTCACATTGAAGGTCTTCAACCATAGGCTGAAATGAGGTGGGATGCGGAGAAAGGCCTCGCACACAACAATGAATGTCGTGATGTTGAGAATGAAGTTAGGGGCTAGGTCATGGAAGTCTAGCTCATAATAAAACATCGTCTGTGAGACGAGCGGGTAGAGAGAATCCCAGCCCGTGCACAAAGTGTGTAGAAACACAACCCTCTCATGGGGCTCGGGGAGTGGGGCGATTGCCCTTTATGGAGTCGATGAGAAATCTCCTTGGCCAAATATCCGGCCTCTCGGAGCTGCATGATGTCCTTCTTATTAACGGAAGGGCCATCCACTTGCATCCAGCTCGGATCCGGACATGTTTGGAGTGCTTTCTCGAGCGAGGAAAAGCTAAAGCTTGGTCTTTGGAGCTCAAAGGCGGAAGGACTTAAGGGAGGAAGGTCACTACAAAAAGACACATCCGTGACATTTTGAGCGAGCAATTTTTTCTATCATACATATGACACTTCTATGGCGATAATTGTGACAAAACCGGTATCATCATAGATGTGGCGGGCTCCTTCTATGACAAAAATCATGACAAAAAATGGGTTTTTTCGTCTGGGCGGGGAAGCAGCTACATGACATTCTTTGGGTGCGTCCATGAGGAAAAAACCATGGTAGAAGCGAGGGAGGAAAATTTGGGAGTTGCTGGTTATGGTGGGAGGTCAGGCGGAGCGATCGCGTTTCTCGTGCGTGCTGGCGTGTGTGTGCGAGTGTTGGCTCTAACTGAAGCCAAGAGGCGTTGGGATCTAACTAAACCCGGCGATTGCCTTGCGAGCTCGCGTTCGAACCCGGCGATCGATCGATGGTCGATAGCGAACCCGATGGGCGATTCCTTCACTCTGCTGCTAACTGAAGCCGATCGATGTTGCCTCTGGGATGAATAGTGAGTGTTGCGGGGTGGATGAGCGGTGGCGGTGGCATTGCCTCTGGATAAGCGAGGAACCCGTGGTGTGGAGGCTGGATGAGCGATGAAGCGGTGGAGGGTGGCCGTGGAGGGTGGTTGAGCGGGACCCGTGGTGTGGAGGTTGGATGAGCGATGAGCGGTGGAGGGTGCCGTGGTGGGCTGGTTGAGCGATGGCCGTGGAGTAAGCGCCGGTGGAGGCTGGATGAGCAGGGCCGTGGAGGTTGGAGGAGGTCAGCGGTAGCCCGTGGAGGTGGAGGAGGTCGTGGTGGAGATGAGCAGTATCCGTGGAGTCTCGTTTTGCGATGCATACAACCCTTCCCCGTTTGACCGTTGCGCTCCAACACAAGTCCGTTTAATCCGTTTTGCGATGCGCACACCTCCCAATCAGCGGGACCCCGTTTGACCGTGGAGGTCCGTTTCTCTGTTTGCTGATGCATACACCCTCCGATCAACGGGACCCTGTTTGACCGTAGGAGTCCGTTTCCTCCGTTTTCTTGATCGCCAGGCCCATCCGATCAACGGACCCGTCTCGAACATGGCGGTCGAACAAGGCCGTTTCCTCCGTTGTGCGATACGCAAGACCTCGTTCCGTCGCTGTTCCGTCCAAGCCCTCGATGAACACAACCACGCATTCCGTTCCGAACACAGCGTATGCGTATGTGTACATACTACGTGCGGCGCCTCTACTCGACACTTGCGCGCTCACATCCACGGTATATATATGCATTACGTTCGCGACCAGAATGACAGCGCTTCGTATGCCCGACCAAGTGGGTCCGGTATCGAGGCACTTCCTTGCGTGCGAAGATGTAGCTAGTGGGTCCCGGCGGTCGAGGCGAATCGGTTTGGTTTTGCGGGCGCACTTCCTTGCGTGCGAAGATGTAGCTGGTGGGTCCGGCGGTCGGAAGCGTTTTTTTTTTCGTGAAATCATGGCCCTTCGGTGGGTCCCACCTATCGAGTTGGAGGAATCATTATTTTCCGCGTAATAAGGAGAGCACTTCCTTGTTGGGGCCGTGGACCCGGTGTCGACCTCTCCACGTCAGTCCATATGCGATTGAAGTCGTTCCTTGACCATGATTGACCACTGCTGCCCGAGGCGACCGGACGGCGTGAGGCCTAGGAAGAGACGGCGAGGAACCGAGGAAGGCAGCGCAGCGAAGCCTTGGGGAAGAATCTGAGGTTCAACGGTTCGTGCGGTGTGAGGCTGCCCGTCGGCTGCGAGGGCTGGCAATTTGTGGGGATAGTAAGCGGTGAGGCCTCCAGCGCATAACCGACCACGGAGAGGCGGGAGCATGTGCACGACCGGCGCTTGCTTGGTATTGGAGCAAGAAGACTAGAGGTTGAAGAAGCACTATGGCCGTTGGATGGACATCGTCGAGTCCTTTGGCTAGAATCATTCATATTGACTAAAGTTGACAAGGCCCCGTCGTCAACTTAGTAGGCCCTAAGTCAGCCTCCACCATGGTGGGTCCCAGCTAACAAGGGAGTATTCATTTTTGTGCGTAATAAGGAGGCACTTCGGTGGGTCGAGCTGGCGGGAGGTAAAATACAACGGCCCATCCGGTGGGTCCCGGTCGAGGGGAAGCGTTTTTCACGAAATAAGGTGGCCGTCCGTGGGTCCCTGCTGTCGGTGGAGGAATAATTATTTTGCGTAATAAGGAGGCACTTCCTTGCGGCCGCACGGAACCATTGTCGGCCTCTCCACGTGAAGTACTCTTTTGATGGAAATCGATTAGTTGACCACGTGGACCACAACCCGTCGAGAGAGCACCAGGGTGATTAGTGCAGACTGACAGCGAGCCTAGGAAGGAGGCGGCGAAGCAGGAAAACCCAACGGCGATGGCTAGCAGCGGAGAGAAGTCTACGGTTTCACTTTCGTTGACGCCCGAAGCGTGGTACATCGTCATCGCCAGAATAAAAGGGGTGTGGGTGAGTAGAGGATACCACGGCCCGGTGGGAGTAGTAAGAGGCGGTGAGGCCTCCGGCGGCACCAACCCGGCCACGAGAAGCCGAGGAGCACGTGGCAACACGACCGGCGCTGCTTTGGTGGCTGGAGCAAAGAAGACCGGAGGTTGAAGAAGCACTATGGCGTTGGATGGACATCGTGCACGTCCTTTGGAGCTAGAATCGTTCATATTGACTAAGTTGACAAAGCCCTCAGTCCCGTCAACAGATTTGGCCCTAAGTCATCCTCCCACTATGGTGGGTCCCATCTAGCAGGTGGGTATTCATTTTTTAATGCGTAATAAGGAGGCACTTCCTTGCGTGCGAAGATATAGCTGGTGGGTCGACATGTCGGCCAGGAAATTTTTTTAGCAATCTGAGGCCCTTCGGTGGGTCCTAATTTGTCGGTGGAGGAATCATTATTTTGCGCGCGTGAGTCCACGGCCGATGGATGTCGTTCGTTAACCCGTTGACAGGCCACGTTGAGAGCACCATGGCGGTGGGACGGCGGAGCCCTAGGAAGGGCGACGCATGAGCCGGGAAGACTTCGGCAATGGTTGCCGCCTGCGATTAGAAGATCTGAGGATTCTTGGTTCGGTGCCGTCGTCGGAAAATAACAGGAGGTGTGGGTGAGTAGAGAATGGCACAGCCCAACAATGAAGTAGGGTGGGCCGGTGCGGCACAATGCGTAACCTGCAGGCCGACCAGAGGGCGCGGCAATGGCAGTCCCAAAGGAGCTGGTTTGGTGGCTGGAGCAAGAAGATCGAGATATTGAAGAAGCTAGCACGGCCGTTGGATTAACATCAACGTTCACTGCTCTAGAATCGTTTGTGGACTAAGTTGACAAAGGCAAAGTACCGTCAACCTAGTAGACCCACAAGTCAGCCTCCAAATCTGTCCCCAAACAGACGCAACCCGAAATTTCTAGCGAGTTCAAATTAATTTTAAATCTAAATATACCTTAATTTAAATTCAATGAAATTTTACCGCACAAAAACAATGAAATTTAAAATATCAAAATCGAGAAAGAAAACAGTATTTGGGAACTAATTGCTGTTTGATGTGATTTTTCATTTACAGCCCATTTATTATTACTTATAGCCCATTTATTATTGTACTTATAGCCCATATCTTATTACTTATAGCCCATTTCTTATTACTTATAGCCCATTTACGGGCAAAATGCATCCTCCTCGTCTTGAAAGATTTCCGGCCCTAGCGAGGCGTAGAAAAACAAGTAGGGCCTATGTTGGTTATTCTGCCAAAAACAAAATAGTATTTGCTAGCCATTTTCGAGAGAAAAAAAAAAAACAAACTGGGTTGGTCATGTGCTAAACATATGAAATAAAAGCCTGGGCTAGGCAGACCCAGGTCGCACAAACCCAGTTTGATACCCTTCCGTCGAAAAAACAAAATTACTACAGCTGCTTGGGTCCCTCTCATCATCCTCACCATATACGGTCATCTCCTTTTCCTCTCGGTTGTTGACCATGTTGACAACACGGAGAAGCGGCCTTGTGTGTGTAGGGCGATGGTGAGGCCTCGAGACGAGGAACGAGCAGGAGGCAGGGAAGATCACAGCCAGCCGTGGGAGGCGGGGCGAGGCTGTCCCGTCGGTAGCTGGTTTGGCTTTGGCCTCGAGGAAGAAGAGGCGAAGAAAGCGTGACAGGCCGTTGAATGTCAATTGAATGGTCAAAGAGTTGGCTGTCGTTTTACTAAGAGGACACCAAGTAGCATACTTTTTATATATAGGAAGAAAACTGCGAGGAAAATCGTTAAATCTGCCGTCCTCCTCACGAGGAGCGTTAAACCACATAAGTGACTAGCACCCTTGGTTTTCAACCGAGAGGTCTTGGGTTTGAGTCGAGGAACTCTCAATTTTGTCCTCCTTCCTTCCTCCAAAAAGGGAAAGAAAATCAAAGACTTGGGAGCGCTGTGAGAGAACAAGCTAGTGTACCCGATGAAAGATGCAGTTTTAGAAAAAAAGAAAGGCGTGCTTATGTAGCTGGTTGAATCCAAACCTAGACTATGACTATATATGGTGCTATGCTACTCATGAAGTAATAAACTGACATATCAATGTTGGCTTCTCCTCTTCTCTACTTACTCGCCTAGCATCATGGAAGCTCGGCATGACAACCATGTCGGTGGCTTTAACGTCCACTGCTCTTATTGAGCAACAACCGAATATGCACGCAGAAGTCACCACCATTACCATCGCATTTTGTGGGTCTCATCACACCCCAATTCATTTTACGCACATGACCAGGTTGCTCGCCGCAACCCGCTGCCGTTGGTGTGGTGCCCCACTGCACAAATCACAGTCATTATCCGGCGTCTCAACCACAATCCACAGCAACCACAGCGGAGTCTTCTACAAATGCCGAATCATGGGGTAATAATATGTTTAAGTGTTGTTCTGCTGCTTTCAATTTGCTGATTTTTAATAGTTTGGTTGATGTCACTTAGGTTCTCAAAGAAATTAGGAACATCATGTTATCTTGTACATCAGAGGCGATGTAAGCATCATCTTGTTGTAACTTCATTAAATGAATTCTCTGCTCAAACCTTTCTGCAATACTCTCCGAATCATCGCTACGTGCAAATGTGTCTTCCAAGAAAATATCATGTTGCTTGATTTGCCAAAATAAAGGCTCGTTGGTGCAGTGCATACGCCTTGACATTGATGGATTTGAAATAATCATCAACTCTGGGTTTTGCAATCACTGGAAAACAGGTTATACCACGGCAACTGACTGTGAAACCACACACCGATGATCCTCAAAGCGGAGATATCTGCAAGCTGAACAATGTACATTATGTTAGCATACACAGTTGTCTCTTTGTCATACGTATCCATGCTCATGATGGCAGCATTTTGTGTCTTCTGCCTTGCGTCTCGTGCAAGGGTGTTGTGGCGCACATCTCCAACAACATAAGATTCATAATATCTTACCAGTATCGGGACCCATTGCTAGTGAGTAAAAGGCATCATCAACTGCCTGCCCATCCTCCGCATCTTCTTAACCTATGGTTAGAAAAGAAGACAAATGTGATCATCTTATGTACTCAATATATTAAAAAAAAAGCGGCGATGCACTTCAAAGCTTACATGGTTCTTGAACCATTTACATAAAATCCTGCCATAACCAGTTTGTCAATGTTTCTTGGATTTTGCGGCAGTAACTCCTCTTTGTACATGCTGCACAACATAGTGATCGCGTCAAACATCTAAATATATAAGAATGTGCTGCAAGTTTAGTAGATTCGATGTATAAGCTGCGATATTGCACTTACTTGATATAAGGTAGTATCTCAGGATAGTTATTCAACACATACCAAACCATTTTGTCCAAATCTTTAGGTTTGTCCTCTTGTCGACTCTTCCTGTATCTCAAGCAGAATAATCGAAAACATTGAGCCAGGATTGTCACCCACCTCTTTGCTAAGTGATCAGTTGTTTCAATGTATTTTGAGCAGAATGTCAACATACAGCAATGTGAGGCCTCTCAATGGAACCCTCGGGTCTAGCTCTTATTCCTAACATAGCCCTTGAAAGTGCCTAGCCGCCTTTCAATAGGGTACATCCATGCCATCTTGTCTTTGGACCTCTAAGTAGTGCCTCATCGGGTAGATGAACAGCCAAATGCACCATCCATCAAGAAGGCTGGAGGATATATCTTCTCAAGGTGCATAGGATAGTTGGTATCTTGTCTCTAAGATGCTCCAAAGCATCTATCACGATATTTCTCTTGAGTTCCTAAGAATTGTCCCAACTCTGCAACTGCTCTGTATAAGTATGAGGCGGCCCAATCCTCTAAGGATAACAGGTAAAACCCTTTGAAGTAGGGCGTGGCAGTCATGAGTTTTCAACCCTTGTACCTTGTTTCCATCTGCATTGACTCTCCTTTGGGGTTGGAAGCAAATCCATGTGGGAATCTCACACGTGGCAGAAACCTCATGAAATTCTTTTTTTTTACCTTGTCCAAAGGCATACACAGGTGGTGCCATATCCATGGTTTACCTTCAAATCCTTTTGATACCGGGTGTGTCAAATCAATCCTAGATTTTAAGGTATCTTTCGTCTTGCCTTCAATGTTAAAAAGTATAAATAATCTTTGTCACATATATTTTCTCGATGTGCATCACATCAAGATTATGCATGAATCCAAATCTTTCCAATACTCCAAGTCCCACAAAGTGGACCTCGGGTAAACAATAATCTCTCTTCTACCGTGCCACGCTTCCTTTTCCGCTACCATTACGGGATGGTTTCTGGTGTAATATACCCTGACCTTCTCTAATTCCACTTGCAACTCGCCGGTGATGAGCCTCTTTGGCGCATCACGGTTTTCATGCTTTGCATTGAACACATGTCTTGGTATTTTCTAGGATGCGGCTTGTCCTTGGCAAAGGAAACAATGGTGTCAATGTAATAGATCTTGCTAAGTATTGCATGAGACAGACTGATTCTGTCACAGTGAACACATGCATTGTAACCATGTGTTGTTCATACGACATAGTGCCCAAAGCGGATAATCATGGATGCACCAAATTACAACACATGAAAAGAAATCAATTTGGTGGGCTGCTATATAGGTCTCGAGTGAGAACACCCTTCCATAGCTGTTGAAGTTCCTCTACAAGAGGCTCCATGAACAAATCAAAATCCTTTCGGGACTTTTTGACTGGGATGAGCAAAGGCCATCATGTAGTTTGATTCTTTGGTGCAGACATTTGGAGGCATGTTGTAAGGATAACAAGCAGCGGCCACATGCTATATGTAGGCGCTCTGGTGGCCAAATGGGTTAAATCCATCCGAAGCTAAGCCAAGTCTAATGTTTCTCGAATCAGCAGACAAACTCTTTGTGTTTATCATTGAAGCTTTTCCGCTCACTACCATGAGATGGATGGCTCATTACATTCGATCTCTGTACTCCTGGTTCCTAGAATGCATGCAGAGTACATCCTCTCTTGTTTGACATCATGAAACAACCTCTGCAATCTTGGTGTAATTGGAAAATGTCTCGAGAACATTATGAGGAACCCTCTTCACATCATCACCATCTTTCCATCTTGATGATTTGCATTTCGGGCATTCACTTAAGTTGGCATAATCCTTAGGAACAGAACACAATTATTCTTACAAACATGGATCATATCATATCCAATTCCAACTGCACGAAGAAATTCTTCATTTCTGTAGGTGTGTGGCAGCTCGAGACGCATCTAGGAAAGATTTGCGGAAAGCAGCCAACATCGCATCGAATGATTTGTTGGTCATCCACTCAGATGTCTTCACGAAGAAAGGTGACCATAGCTGAGAATCTTGACACTTATTTCACAGGGGGCGGCAACAGCGTTGCATTGTTCAACATGCGGGCCCACCATTTTCTTCTGCATGTGAAAGTTCACGGAATGCCACGAGCATTTAGTAGCATTGTTTCAATGTTGGTCAAACTCAGCTCCGCCACCACCACCTCCTCCTCCTCTTCCACACAGGCATGAGGCGGATCAAGATGGTGATCTCACTGCTTCCCATAGTCAATAACATTGGCGTTCACAGCTTCACCATGATGAACCCACCTAGTATATGTGATGACATCCCATACAAGTGTAGATGATTTTGCACAGTTGGTGAGGGTCTTGTAACTGAATTCATACAAGCTGCTACGCGGGCGAGCACATCTGATTTGGGACCACCGTACTCAGCTCGATAAAGTTCATGAAGTTTTCAACCCCTCGACATATGCAGCGGAGAATCTTGACAGAAGTTATCAAGTCCTGTCCATCTATTAGACATACAAATTAGTTCTTCTACTAGATATTACAGGAAAAACATATATGCTTTTTTATGAAGTCCAGGAAAAAAATACCTAGAGTCGATGTCTAAAGCTATGGCAAGATATTTGGATGAGCAGATCTAAGTAAAAATATATGTAAAGCTAATTCAGCAAACAGATTTGAGTGCTAAATTATGGCAGTTGTTTGTTTAGTCAATGAGGCCGAACACACACCATCAAACTATCGAAAGCCATCGCAGCAACAAAGATCAGTATAAAGCGGTGTAGAGCTATTTCACCTAACAGATTGGCTACTAGACCATGGCAATCTCTCACAATAAATATATGGCAGGATATTTTAGCAACTAATCGGCCTTGGCATGCCATCTCAGCTAAGCAGATTGAGTGCGAGCGAGGCAAGGAAGCTTCTTAAGCGAGCATATTGACGATAAACTACTTGACAAGCAGTGAGATTAACAGCGTCTATCAGCTAACATTCAACGCTACACCGACATGAGCAGGGGCTCGGTCTAGAATGTGCGTGCCGTGGGAGAAGCGACCGCCGCCGTGCGTCTCCCACTAAGCGTCGCCCGGCCGATGGGCGGCGTATGCCATGGGCCTCCACAAGAACGTAGCGAGAGGTGGCGGCGCAGCTAGGGGCGGCGATCTATGAGGCGTACTATGGGGCGAGAGGATCGTCGTCGTCCCCTCGGTGAACGCAAGCGCCCGACATATCGGTAGCGGCTTTGGCGAAAGGCGAATGGAGTGGAGGGGGCTGAGGGGGAGGGTTTGGGGAATATTTGGCGAAGGCGGTTGAATCGAATTTGGGGAATTTTTGTGTGTGTGTGTGTGGGGGAGGTTTTGTTGGCTTGGGCGGGGAGTTTAGCGCATGGTCGGTTTCTCCAAGTGCAGTCCGTGTTGGTGAAGAGGCAAGCCGAAGCGTGTTCCATTTGCGTGAGCCGTGTGTGCGGAGACCCGAGCGTGTGTGGGGTGCAATCACGACCCGCTGACAGAAGTCTTGTGAGTGTACCGCCTTTTCCCTTTTAAACTAGGTGCTTCGCCCCTCAAAAAAATGTTGCTTGCGATCCATCGATACTACTACTAGTAATCCGGTAATACCGACTAAAAGCGGTAGCGGTAGGTCTTTTTCCAGCGATATGCTGGGGAGGTTGGCTTAGTTGGGTTTTTAGATTTGTCTCGGTTCAATAAAAAGGAGAGTTGGTGATGATGGTGTGCTGTCATCCTGCAATATAGGTCGTCCGATCTATATCTAACGGATAGGAAGGAAACTATGACAATTTACCGCACTCCTCTCCACATTTGCGGATAAGGCTTTCCCTCGTTCATCCTTTTCTCCCACAAGATCTTGATCTTCCGTGCACTAAATACTCCTACAATATGTATATTATTGTGAAAGTTCATATACACGGCCGAGATTAATGCAAACCGGCAGATTTTCATTACATTTGAACTTTTATAAGACGAGAAAAATAAAAAAACCCGACCCTAAACCTATTCTCTGTGGCGACCGGCGTCCCGCATCTGCGATCTCTCTATATGCAGAAGCGGGGTTCAAGACCCATGAAGTGAAGAGTCGCGGTCTCCGGCGAGAAGAAGTAGAACGGGATCTGAACCGGCCGGTACAGCACCATGCCCTGCCGCCTCCCATGCCCTACTCATCCTCGGAGGAGTCCCGACCTCAGCGGTGCGGGCGTTGGGCGACGGCAAGTAGGAAAGCGTGGCTGGCGGTGCTCCGTCGTCGGCCGCCTGCGTGTACACGCTTGTCGCGGTCGCGTCCGCGTCGCGGCTCTGACCGCGCTATTGCGTGCGAGGGCGACTTGGCGAGGCGGGCGACCTCGAGCTTCATCCCGAAGACAAGCTCTCCCGAGCGTTCACTTCGCGGTCATGGCGGATGTGGTGTCGGTAGGAGGATGATGCGCTATGGTGTGGAGGTTAGCTGGGCGTTGCCGCTTTAAATGGCGCATTCGGTGAGGCCAAGCGTCCGGGTGCGTCATTAAATCGCGGAGTTGGTTCCTCGGGCACGAGCCTCTGCTGACGACATCTCTGAGCGGACGGCATGAATGTGCGCAGCTGGCGCCCGGCTGGAAGCGCCAGCACAGCGATGGCGCAGACGAGGGCTTTGGTGTGCGAGTTAGTCAGCTGCGGTGCATTAGCAACGTTGGAGATGCCCTTTGCTCCGTCGATCCCGCATGTCATTGAAAAAGCAAGACTGACCGGCATGGTCTCAGTCGGAAGGATGCGAGTTGGCGCGCGCTACACCACTCCAGCGGACGGCGTCGCGGCGCCCGATGCATCCTCGACGAGCGGGTGTTGGGGTGTGTTTGGATTGTGGCCAAGTGCACCTTACCAAAATTTTGGTCATGACCCAAAGATTGGTCTTTGTTTGGATGGTTGCCATTTCTTTGGCATGCCAATGAACTCTAGCCAACTCTAGTTCATTTTTTCTTGCCAATGTCGGCCAAATCATGGGCAACCAATACCTCAACCAAAATTTTGGCTACCCAATGCTTTGATGGAACAACAGCAGGCACAAACCAAACATACCGTTGGTGCGTGCCCACAGCACAAAGCGCCACCCTCGGCACACTGAAACCCGGCCGTGTCTATCAGCGATATGGCGTGTCGCTCACCTTGATCGCCGTGTCGGGGCGGTCTGGAATTTCGCCCGTTGTTGGCCCTAAAGACCCATGAGCGGTTGTCGGTGGCGAGGTCGTGCGTGGGCCAGCTCCTCCATTGGACTAATCTGCGCTCGTCGTGGCGGGTGTGCCCACATGTCGGTTTCCCTGTTTTCCGGCCATATTCGGCGTCGATGCTCCGCGTTGCGCATTAGGCCTTTCACTATGTGGAAATGCGAGACAACTTATTGTTTATTTGAGCCGTTCAAGTGTAATCATGTGGCGTTTGCTTATTTCTCATTCCTCTCAACCCTCTTCTCCATCGATCATGTAGCCCTCGGTCGAGTCCATCCTCCGCATGCCTCATTTGAACATTCATTGAGTATCATTACATGTACCCACCTAGTCCTCTTTCATAGATCTCCGGACCCGAGATGAAATCGAGAGGGAGCGAGTGGGGAACACGTGATACCTAAGGCGGATTCAAAAAATTGAACCAGTGATCATAGCATCCATAAATCATATATAAAGGGTATTCAATGTTTGTTTCATTTTGAGCGTACAATATACTCCCTCCTATCCTTTCTACCTTACATATAAGTTTTATGTGTGGTCAAACTATCTACTATGATAAAAAAGGTATCAACATTCAACAATGCCCAATCAATATTGTTAGATTAAATACGTACTCCTAGATTTGTACTCGAGATGGTTTCCAATTTGACTATTGACAAGATTAATAGTACTCCTTTCACATAGGTGAGAAAGTCATCTTAGGCTTTGTGCCCAAGTGACCAAGGAGGAGGGAAGCGAGAGACATTAATGTTTTTTTGCTAATTAATAGTATACAATGCAACTAACTTAACTTTGCATGTCATGTTTGATAGTCTCGAGGTCATTAAAAGCATGCACACCCTCATCTCTTATTGGTTCATATGTCGAAACAAGAAAGCGAGGTAGAAGTTAATGCACAGCGCCCTACGTGTTTTGGGATTATTTGGTTTTAAGTAAGATGACTTACACACCTAGGCAGGAGGAGTACATGAGATGTATAATGTGAAAATTATATCATTGGAAACTCCTTTCACATCTGAAATTGACCATATGCTTGCTTTAGTTTGCATGTCATATATTATTACTCTAACATTTGGTCAAGAGTTAGCCTCGAAAAGCATTAGACCCTGTATGCTTTGTGTAAGTTGCATGTCATATATTATTACTCTAACATTTGTGTAAGTTGCATGTCATATATTATTACTCTAACATTTGGTGGGAAAGTATAGTGGAAGTGGATCCTCGGCGTGGGTATCCCTGCCTTACCCTCCCTTCGGTCACTTCTTGGCGGACCCCATGCTTGCTAGGCCCGCATATCGGTTACTCAATGGGTTCGGACACGTCGAGGATCCTCATCAGTAGTATACTCCCTCTGTTTTATTTACTCCGCATAAAAGCGGAGGAGTAGTGGTATAATAAATGGCGGCTTGGGCGGGGGAGGGAGGGGCGTCGGTTTGCTCTCAAGCTGCGGTCCCTGGCCAGCGGCCGCAAAAGCAAGCGCGTTCCATTCGGTGGCGGCGTGGAGGTCCAGCGTGCCGGGCACCTGCTTGAAGCAGCGACAAAAGCGATGTCTGATCAAAACCGATTGACCGTCGTCACCGGAACCACTATTCACACGGAACCTTCGCTGCTGTTACCGCGCCCGTGCTGCCCTAAAACCACACCAAATCTCAGCCCATTCCCCACCTTTGATCCCTAGCCGCATCAAGCGTCCCTAGTTCGCTGGAAAGCCATAGTGCGCCCGCAAGATCTTACTACAAGATCTTGTGCCGGGCGCCCGGCGCAGAAATCGCGGGGCGGTGGTGCTCCTGACCTCCGTTCCCAAGCTCGCTTTGGCGGGCCAATCCCGAGTTCTCACAGCCAAGCTACGAGGAGGAGGAAGCCGATCAATATTCACTGCGAGGCAGCCGCTGAAGGCCCCGATCGGTATGAGGCGATGGGCGTCGACTTCGTGCAGCGTCAAGAGTCCCCCATGGTGCAGGCGGACCAGCGGTTCAACATGGCGATACTAAAGAGAGGACCGGGGAGGCGAGAGCTCAACTTCGGCGGGGCGCGCGCATGCCGCTGCCATCGAGGCTCTCCTGCGGCGGAACGGATGTCGTGGATGTGAACGAGGCGGCGGAGGCTCAACAGAGGCAGGCGCTCGGATCACCGCTGCCGCCATCGGCCCTCCTGCGGTGAGAGGCAGACGTCACTGACATGAACCGGATTCGGAGAGCTCGACTCGGCGGCGAAGGCATGGATGCCGCTCTCCCAGCGCCCTCCTGCGGGCGGAACCGGAAATCTGAACTTGAACGGGCGGCGAGAGGCTCGACTTCGGCGCGGAAGCCTTGGATGCCGCTCTCGCCAGCGCCCTCCTGCGAAGCGGAACCGGAAGTCTAGGCTTGAACCGGCGGCGGAGGCTCGGCTTCGGCAGGCAGGCCGCGGATGCCGCTGCCATGAGAGGCCCTCCTGTGGCCGAACGGGACGTCCTTGGCTTGAAGCAGGCTGTGCTCCGACCGTGCGAGCGCGCCTGCAGCTCAGCTTGAGCGAGTAGGCTGGAGGCCGAGGACAACCATGGCAGTGCGAGAGACACCGCACGTCGGCTGCGGCTCAGCGCATGGCGACCAAAAACCAGCGGGCCGTCTCTTTCCATGACGATGATAGTTTTCTTTATGTTGTTGTTTTTATTATTATGGATCTTTTGCTGTGTAAAAACATACTATTTATTATACAAGTCTTTGAGTCTACCATTTGAAGTGGTTGGATGAATATCCTCGTCTCTAACCCTTCTTTCCTTCTTCCTCACCTCTTCTTCTTCCCCAACGGACCACCACACGGGGCGTCACGGATACCCGGTTGGATAAACATACTCTATGAGCGAAAATTATGTGTCAGCGATAGGATGGCTGAGTTTGGTTTGTTCACATGCGACATCACGTGTCGGTGAGGTCGTTCCCTTGGTTGGGTTTTGGCGTCTTGAGGCTTGGAAGTGTGAGGTGCGGTCACGACCATGGCGTGCTTGAGGCGGCCGTGTGAGGTGTGGTGCTGGAGTGACGATCGTCATAAGTGTACCTCCTTCTCATTTGAAAACTTTAGTGGGCTTGGCAAAAATGTGTGGTGAAGTTTGGCAATGCAAGGCCTAGACCCAAGCAGGATAAGTAAATACTACCTCACGTAAAGGTTTATTGGTCCCCATTGTATTTCGTGCCAAATTTTGACCATAGATTAAACTAAGAAAATGTTCATTGCGTGTCACCAAACATTATATTTTTCAAAACTATGTTCAAATCTGGATCAATGAGATAATTTTTCTTGACATGCATTAACATTTTGTTAGATTAAATCTTTAGTCAAAATTTGGCACAAACTATAAAGGGACCTATAAACGAGGGGCGTAGTAATACCTACTAGGTACTAGTGTTAAAAAGAAAAGGCGGGGTTTTCCTTGATACAAATCCTCGTTTCACGTGTCAATTAATGCGTATTTTTTCTCGAAAGACAAAAGAGCTAACCATCTCACTCCTCGCCGGCTTGATTAATGCAGCGCCATACAAACGAACCTTCTCACTTCCGCATGCATGTAGGGGATATTAATGTCCTTGTTTGCTAACCCCATCAATTTTACCTCGATTAGTGTTAGTGGCCCTTTGCAAATTGTAATTTTGATACGCGGCCTTGTACAAAAAGAAAATGGAGGTAGTAACTATATTTGAATTCCTTGCCCATTGCGGTGGCGTCGGTGACTTTTTTTTGTGGTTTGGCGAAGTCGATTCGACGGAGAACACCATTGAGGGAGACCACGGTAAAGTGGATTATGAAGTGTACTTTGCAAGCAGCGAGACAACCGCCTTATTTGCATCCAGAAGTCCTTTACTAGTACTACTACTAGGATTACTAGTGCGGTGAATGGTTTCTCGAAGAAGGCGATGGAGAAGCGGAGTCGATGAAAAGTGAAATGATAGTTGCTTACGTCCAGTGCTTTGTGATTTGACGTCTCCTTTGCTTTGTGATTTGTGATAGAAGGGACGAGGGAGTAGACTATGTGCTCTATCTTTGTACTACTCCTACATGCGTCCAAGCATGGGAGAAAGAGGAGAGACGTTGCATTTTCTATTCCTTCAATCAATCAATCGAGGGAGCTTGGTTCCATCCTTTTGGCTTTAGGCAACACCGTCCACAATGGTTCCCACGATGCCAAAAGCTATTTTCACATTTGGCTACACATTGTGGATGCCCTTAACCGTATTACTTGGTTTTGCTCCTGTGTGCTATCTATACAAATCTCAATTATATTGATCTAAAAATTATAGAATCAAAGATTAGTAAAAGGAGGTGATTTTGGCAGCGGATGGCGGGGAGGTTTCTTATTTTTGGAGGGCGTTGTCTGGCGGTTTGCTAACATGCGGTCCCGTGTGATGCTTTACCAAGCTGATCTCGTCCCACATGAGGTAGGAACAACGGCAGAAGCAACACGTGGTTAAGTTGAAGAAGATGAGGAGAAGCGACCAAGCTGATCTGCGTCCCACATGAAGCGAGAACAACGGAAGAAGCAACCATGGTTAAGTTGAAGAGATGAGGAGAAGCGGTTGAATAGCAGGTGAAATGATGGTTGCTACGTCCCTCAACTTCTTTTAGCATATACTGCCGTCCCTCCAACTTAGCTCGGGAAAGGTGCAGCTTTGTGATTTGGCCTTCATTGCTCATTACTACGCGGCGCCATGGTAGCGGTTGCTTCACCCGGCTTGCTCTTACTTTGTATTCGGTATGTACGTGGACCCGGTAGCTTGATGTCCCACATGTCGTGAAAGGGACTAGAAGATTTATGATGGCGCTCACTCTTCTGACGGAGGGTAGGCGACCACGACGGCCTGAGTGAACTATCACTTGTCTTTGTATAGTACTATAGTTTTGCTTTGTTACATACGATCCATCGATACAAACCCGATTAAGCAGGGAAAGGTGAGATTTTTCCAGTGATGAGATAATCACTGGCCATACATTTCAAAGGCAATTTTAATGTATGCAAACTGAATAATTATAAGTAACAATATGATATCTAGTAAAACTAAAAACACATATAATTTTATTGTGTTAGAGTGTAGTAGTAGTGTTGTATTGCATAGTTGTTAGATGTAACATGCGAGCGTGTAGAGATGTAGTTTTGGAGGGCCTCGAGAGAAAAGCGTAGTATGGTCACCGAACTTCAGAATAAGTTGATTACGGTCACTATATCGTTTTGCGGTGATTATTCGGTCACTTGCTCATAGTTCAGCATCGATTGCACTTTGTTGACCGGCCAAATAGTCTGCGTGGCGCCATGTTGACTAGTTAAATTGACCATGTTCCTTTGGGTCCCACTTCGATTCCATAGGGAAAAGGTAGATAAACACAAATTTACAGGCGACAAGGCTCCAACCCGTGCGGAAATCACCTGGTTGTGTATGTATGCATCGGGCCTGATGTGTGTGCATGCGCGTAGGTTGAGCACTTGGCGTGAGGTGTGTGTTGGTGGTGTGGTGTCTTGGTGTGTGCATGCATGCATGCGTGTGTGCGTGTGAGTGTTGCGTGCATGCTGGCTGCGTGTGTGCGTGTGAGTGTTGCGTGCGGCGTGTGGGTGCATGTGTTTGTGTGAGTGTTGCATGGATGGAGTTCGTGTGCATGCGTGTGTGTGTGTATAATCACCACCCAGCTCACTGTGTTAAAAAGCGGCTCACATACCAATACAAAGGCCACCTTGTCCGTTGTGCCGGTCATGACTTGCACCACCGTCAAAATATATTTTTGTCATTTGTTTTCATTCTTACTAGCAAGATGCCCGTGCGTTGCGTAACATCAAGATGCATTTGTATGACTTGTTTATCTTGTGAGAAAAAGGATGAGCGAGGAAGGCCTTATTTGCAAATGTGGAGAGTGTGTGAGTACCTTTTTAAAACTGCCATAGTTTCTTTCCTATCCTCGGATATAAATCGGACGGCCTATATTTGAGGATGGCAGGCACACCATCATCACCAACTATGTTTTTTATAAGATGTATTTTATGTATTTTATAATAGTGTAGATGTAGAGTAGATACAAGTGGCTTGGGCACGATGTTAGTGAGATAATGTGATTCAACACTAGATTAGGTGCCACGTGGGCGTTCAACTGTCAACTAGTCATGTCATGAGCAAATACAAAGTTATGCGGTGAGCCGTGTTGTATAATAACCACTAAACATAAATGGTGACCGTAATGAGTGGATTATGAAGTCCAATGTATGTATCGTTCTTTCACTTCAAATCAATGATCGTCATTGCATATATCGCGGAGAAAAGATGAAACAGCGTGAATTTTTGGGGCTTACTTTTAGAGGACATGGAGATAGTTTTGTGTGCATACGTGAAAGGGCGTCTGAGGGGGTATGCAATGGAGAGAGATGCTCTTCGTTTCTCTTTATTATGACTAACTTTGTATATAGTATAAAATATACAAATTCACGATTTGGAATAAATATCATTGTGGGCACCATGCAATGCAAATTAGCATTCATACTCCTCCATATAACTTTGTAATGTTGTATATATGTAGAAACTCTAAAATAATTTTTGGCCCACTTTATTCAAAAGGAATGTTGTATGAAATAAGCGTGAAAGAGGGCTTTTTAGATCAATGGGGTATGTGATGTAACATGTGTGAATGTGTAGTTGATGCATTTAGGCGGGGCCTAGAGAGGTATGTGTGTTACATTTAGAGAGGCATGGATAGAGGGGCCGACGGAGGATAGCATGAGAAATGAGGGTGGTCTAGAGAGAGAGAGGAATATGACCATGACAAGATATTCCATTCCCTTGAGTGTGTATATGCAAGGGGAGGAATAGAGGCACCGGAGAATTTTTCTGTGTGTGGTGTTTGTGTTGGTATGTGTGGGTGTGAGAAGATAATGAGGCGTGGGGGCAAGGGTGTGTCACCGCGTGAGGTCCGATGGGTCGAGGTGAGGCCCTTTGTTGGGTTCCGTCTGCACATTGGTGTCCCATGACACATTTAGGAAGACCCAGGATGACTAGTCGTACAAGACAAAGATAGCAGAATTGTGAAGGACTCTGTGTCCTTGACAAAGCCGGCTAGGATTTGTAACCCTAGGTTCTCGGAACTAAGGTAACCCCTCTATCTCGATATTACTATTCATCAACCTAACTTTAAGGGGCATCCTAGAATGCTCTGCTAGAATCATACTAAATCGATTAGGAAGAGGTGTGAGATAATGCATGAGAGGCGGCGTAAAGATAATTGCGTACATGAGACCGTGGCAGGTCCATGTATATAGAAAAGTCGATGAGGTTGTGCGTGTGTATGTTTGCGAGAGGAAGAGTGCTTGTGATAAAGGTTAGTGAAAACAGTTGTAAATGGTTACGAGAGGGAGGAGGGTTATATCTAGAGTATGTGGGAAAGACACCTCGGGAGAGGTGTGTGAGCATGTGTGAGAGACCACCGATGGAGAGTGAAACTACCGTAAAGACTGCTCTACACATTGATTAAAATATAAATTGTATCCAAATATTAGGATGGGATCATGATATTTGCAATTGCGTAGGGCGGTCATTGATCCATCGGACATCTAGATTCTATCGAATTTGAGCATGTCTATGTTTTATTAACACAATTGATCCACATAGTTAGTATTTTGAACTCCGGACAATGCATCGCTTTAGCAATCAATATAATCGTGAGTATAGTTCATGTTTGTGTGTAAAGCACATTATACATGAAAGTTACACAATGGACATTTATAAATAGCTACCTATGAACTAGTATACATTTGAATTCAACCTAAGGTGGTTTAAAAAATCAATTCAACATGAAGTCCATTCAATTATTTGAATTTGATATCATGGCATTTGTAAACCATACCTAAACTATGGGGTACCAATCTTTTCTCTGATTTTGTACATAATAGCATATGTAGTGTGTACAAAATAGATTCAAATTAGCTCCTCCATTCCAAAATAATCATAGTTATAGGATTTTCAAGTGTCAAAATTCAAAAGGAAGTGGATAATTTAATGAGGTTTTCAAACATACAAGGTCAAATATAACGTTGTCTATTTAGGTTAATCCTCATAGTTCAAAGTACTCTAGCGTGAATGCTTGTGTTTCAAAATTTTGAGCAAGCGTAAAGAGCCTCTACTACTTGAAACGCGTGAGACCAATGTTTGGTAGTACAAAATTACTTTTCTAATAACTCCGACACTGTGAAACCTACGCCCGACATCCAAGGTCTAAACCGGGGTAGGTTTGTAGCTTCATCTAGGCATGCAACCGCCTCAGAAAAACATTCATACACAATGGCCGCCTAAGCACACTGCTTGGCGAAATCTCCGCCCACTATTTGGGACACAGGATTACCATCCTACCCCGACCCATGATGAGTCCGAAATTTAAGAGGGGCAAAGTTTGTACTTTCCCAAATTTCAAACAAGCGCGTCCCATCTTCTTCAAAAGCCAAAAACAAGCGTGTCCCAGGACGAAACATGGTTCCCCCACCCGTCGATTCCCCATTAGTACTCCGTGGCGCCAAAACTACCTCTCCACCAGCCATGAAACCAGGCGTCCTCTCCATCCACCCATCCCACCCATCAACCGCGCCCTCCTCCATCACGCGAACCGATACCCGCGTCGTCGTCCATAACCTCAACCACAATGCCCTCCATGGCTAGTAGTTGAAGGCGAGGCACCGTCCGTGCAGCAGTTCAACCACGCCGTCCTGCGCCTCACCGCTCGCTCAACTTGCCACCCTCCACCGCGCCAGTTGTTCACCTGCATCCTTCGCGCCTCGGATCTTCTTCCCCTCATGGACATGCCAGAACACGGTCAACAATTTGGCCATGGGTTCGTCAAGCTGCACCCTCGAACATCGGTTTCCCGGTAAAAACAAGAAGATCGGTGCGACATGTGAGGTGACCACACGCAACGAAGAAGGTACTCCTCTTCCTTATTAGTACAAATCTTACGTCTCGCTTTCACGGTATTCATCCCACGAAGACACTAGTTGACGCTTCTTCTTGATACTAGATGTTCCTAGTAACTCCGACGCACAAGTTTCTCCTCATATACTATTTCACCTTATCTAGAGGTCACGCCCCCACAATTTCAATTTCTGGCAGTTGATTCCCAATTGAAGCATTCCCAGTGTACGCTAAATACGACTATTCGGGAAGCAGCTAGTGTTTATCTTAGGGCGTCTGCGGCCTAGAAACTCTGGCGCCCGATCTGGAGGTCGGCTGGGATTAAAGGATGGCTTGGGCTGCCAAGCCTGGCGTGTGGGTCGATGGGAGGCAGGCGGCGGAGGCACAGTGCGGCGGTGGTGTGGCGGTTCATGAAAGATCATCAATAGTGGTGGCGGGAGGTAGCGAAGCCATCTACCGTTCCTTATAGATCAGGCGGTTCATTAAAAAATCGGTGACCTATTTATTTTGGTCATTGTTATCTTAGATATGACCACATGTGGTGGTGTCTTTGGAGGATACTGCATTTCTGTGCTCAAATATTACAAAATCATACGGAGTAGAATCTAATTTTGTTTGCCATGCAATGTTGTAGAGCTATCATATGTCTCTGTCATTTATTTTTAAGCCACTGCTATACTACTTTACGATTGCACTATTTACGCACACTTCACCCATACTCTCACTATTGTGTTTTTATGCAAGGGTATTTCAGACTCTCTGCCGAAAGAAGCAGCAAAGAAAAGAGAGAATCGCTCTAGCTTGGTATCTGGGTAGGCAAGACCGTTAGCTATAAAGTGCGATGTCGGCGTGGAGGCGTTAAGCGTAGCTCTAGTTGATGACCTCGCTCGCAATGAACCACCATCCAGTGCTTACTTTAACCAGCGGTGTCATATGTGGTTGCATGTTGGTGTCTAGCTTGTATTGAAAGGCGAAGTCGGTCTTTATTAAGATAAGGAAATATATTTTTACATGAACCACCATCCCATGAGCACGGAAGACAAATAGCTAGTCGGGAGCCTTTGGCCGAGCCAGTGACAAGCCAACAAGATAGGCATCACACGAAGCCAACTAAAAGCGATGGTGGCGAAGCAGCCGCCTCCACAGGCTCTCGGTCCTAGATGATCATGTTCACCACTCCAGCGGATGTCTAGCTTGTATTGCTTCCAATTTGGTTAAATTGCATCTGCTTAGCTTACATTATACCTTTGAATATGACATGCCTTTCATTTTTTGGTACATACTAGTACATCTATGTATTACCATGTTCTTACATCAAACTAATGTTCTTGTGGATCCCTCATCAATCACTTATGGCGAGGCGGGCAGGCAAGGGACTACTCCTCATTTAAAGAATCGCGTCGGCCTCGACATGATTCTCAAAAGCGGAAATGCTAGATGAAGATAGTGAATGTAGCTTTGTAGTTGATTACAGCATTTCCCTACACTAGCATTGTAGGTGCTTGCTCAAACTTTGAGCGTGATATGTGGTTGCATGTTGCATATGGTGTCTAGATTGTAATTCTTCAATCTGGTTAAAATGCATGTGCTAGTATGCTTAGCTTATACTCTTGTAAATGTGACATTATACATGTTAATGTGACATGCCTTCATATTTAGTACATAGTACATCTATCTATTAAGCATGTCCTTACATAAAACTATTGTTTTTTACCACATCAATCAATATGTGAGACACCTTTAGTATATGCGGTGCGATATTAGTTGCATCTTTCATATGATTTATAGCATCGTCTTCTAATTTGTTGAAATTCCATTTATGATGGGCGCTTTTAACTTGGCAGTCATATTGGTTGCATCTTTCATGTGGTGTCTAGCTTGCATTGCTTCTTATTTGCTGGAATGGTTTACCTTAGTTTACACAAGCAGTTGTGAACATGCCATGCCGTCACATTTTTCGTACATATTCCATCCACGGTATCATGTGTTTGCCTTACATCAAAGTAGTGATTGTCGATATCATGCATGAATGAGTTACGAAGAGAGAATTTTATTGCTTTTTCTTGTCGGTTTTACTTGAAATTCAAAATCAATAAAGCGGAAGGAAGCTAGCAAGGCGGATAAAGTGTTCCTTCAAATGGAGGCCTCTGGTTCTCTCCTCCACCCCCAAGATGATTTCCAGGACAACACATGCATAGACACTCAACAAAGCTGTGTTTATGATGAGCACGTCTCCCCTAGTGCAGCATCTGGTGCTCCCTCTAACTTGCACTTTATATGTGGTTGCATGTTATGTGTGATGTCTAGCTTGTATTGCTTCTAATTTTGTTGAATTCCATCGCTTACTTTACATTATACTTGAATAAGACCGTGTTCTGTTTCTAGAACATACAATATCATCTATCACACCATGTTCTTACATCAAATTACTCTGTTGTGTAACGGCAACAATCACTTATCATAAGACACGTTTGACTTGGTGTGATATAGGTTACATCTCACATTCTTTTCTAGCTTGTACTACTAATTTGTTGAAATGGCACTTATGCAGAGACAGTTTAACTTGGTAGAGTGATATTATTTGCATCTTTCATATGGTGTCTAGCTTTCATTGCTTCTAATTTGTTGAAATGTCTTCTCCTTAGTTTACACATCATAAGCTGTGAATATGCAATGGCACTAATGACGAGACCTCTAACATGGTAGTGTGATGTTGTTTGCATCTTCATATGATTTATTTCTTGTCTTGCTTCACATTTGTTTAACGCCATTTATCTTGAGACAACATTAACTTGCGGAGCGATATTTGTAGCATCTTTCATATGGTGTCTACCTTCCATTGCATTGCTTCTAATTTGGTGAAATGTCTTCTTCTTAGTTTACACATCATAGTTACGGTTATCTCTTCCGTCCTATTTTTCATACATATTACATCCTCCTATCATGTGGTTGTCTAACATCAAAGTTTTATTAAATGCATCACGCATCAATTTGTTACGAAGAACTAAATTTTATTCATTTTCTTGTAGACGGACTTAAACATGGCGAGGAGAAAGAGGAAAGAAGGAGAATGGCGGGAATGAGAAGCGGATGAATCCTGCGATTCTGCTTGGTCTGATGGTGCAATAGAAGGTGAAAGTCGATGGAAAATTCTACAAACACGGCATCCCAAGCTACGACGCAAAAAAGCCAAGCGAAACAAATAGCTGCCACCAAACAAGCGGATACAACCCTAGTTCTTGCAACACCTACCACAATACTACGGTACACGACATACTCGTGCATCAAGCGAAACTAAGACACGTTCCCAAGCTCCTTGCCACGACACTACTTCCCAAGCACTCTTGACACAAGGCAGAGTTGGCAATATCAGATGAACCTTGTGAGCTTCAACAGCAAGAAGGTAGTTCTTGGAGTCAATTCTGATTGCATGCTTCTTTATATGTAGTCTCACGGTTTGATGTACACTAACACTTCCTATGTTTGTTGTTGGACTAGCACCTAGGCAGAGAAACAAACATCATGGATAATGCTCGATAGGTTAACTAAATCTAGAGGAGGAAGAATGGAAATCCGTTTTGAGGTAGGTTTAAAAAGGCCACGTGATGCTCGAGTCAGCCATGTTAGTATCGAGGGCAGCGGTTGCCGTTAGGTGTCATGTCGTATCCTCCCAACATGGATTGATGCAGGAATGACAAAAGCGAAACCAGTTCAACACCTTCCTCGACCATTTATACGTAAGTATGGTTATGTATGGAAACTAGTAATATCGTCTTGCTCTTCCCATACTTTCTAGGTTCTTGATAATGAGACTCCCATAATTTTCAACATATGAGGTTCAAGTTGGATAGCCAAGATGATGCAACCAGACAAGCTTGCACCCATGTTTTCAATCTGCTCTCAGATTCGGTATAACAGGAAAACTCACTTTGAAGGCAAGGCTAACGGTGAACTTTCCCAAACATCTCCGATGGAAAATATATCGGATGAAAGGCGGAGGGCCTTGTAAACACTTGATCGATCCATATGTACATTTATATATGTGATCAGATCACATGTTGAAGTCCTATTGGCGCATGTGCCACACAAATCTATCTTCTTGTAGGTGAACTGTTCAAAGAACAAGGCCAACCGTCGAAAGTGAAATTCAACAGAGCGGAATCTTAGCTATATTGCACTGCTGAGGCTCTTGTAATTAGCTGCTGTTTCACTCTTTTATTTGTACCATATTATCAGATCTATATTGACTTGTTGAAATGAGAGAAAGCCATAAGGACCAAAAGTACCTGAACCAAATGCTGGGAAATCTTCAGGCTGTCACAAGCAAGAAGAAGGGCATGACTACACCGTCAAAGCCGTTGTAAGTCCTTAATCCTCATGCCTTTTAACTACTACTTACGACTTGTGCCTTGACGCATGGTTTGCAGCCAATGTCTATTACTCTTTTCAATTTTATACACAATTGTCTTAGCTATCATTGCACCTTACAAGGTTTAAAGGGAGGAGTGATGTTCCTTTGATCTTGACCCGTAATCTAGTTCCGTCTTGGACTTGCCACTCGTTACAATTGCTGTTTATGCATTTCTCGGTTGTTTTGTGATATGAATGATGTCATACTATGCTTACCGTATTATAAACGTCTCTTTATCCTTAGCCCTCAATACAATGTGAAGAAATAGACAATACATTAGCGATGGTACATGGTCATATGTTTGGAACCTGGTTTTATTATGTACTTTGCAATAAAATACAACTAATATTTTACATGGGTTCACGAATAAGTTACGTATATAGACCAAAGCTATTTTGTTTGGTTTTGCTGCCTCCTTAATATCTTACATTACGGTACTACTAATGTAAAACCTCAACTTTTCGCGAGCTATGGAAAAAATGGTGGAACCCACTTACGAAGGTGGCGAGGCAACTATAACGCAATGTCGCTCTTCTGCGTGGGTCGATACCATCCACTAACGATTGCCAAAGCCGTTCTGCGTATCTTGGGTTGGTTGTT